>JARWLF010000296.1:0-19431 GCA_029853055.1 Scenedesmus sp. KT-U
TGTAGGTCGCTGAGTTGAACTCAGTTGACTGGAACAAGAGCAATATCTGGACTAGCAGTACTAACTGTGTTAGGAGACCACCTCCCGTGTAACAAACTCATCATCATCATTACAACCCCCAGTGATGCTGCACTGTACCATCAGTTGTGTGCAGTCTCTCACTGAGACTGCTGATTATGCTCTTGTTGTGAATGTCTCTTCGAGAGACTCGGGGAGACATAGATACCCATGGGCCGGAAGGCCAGAGCGGGTTTACTCTCAACTTATGAACTTTGAACCATCAGTCCGTGACATCACATACAAAACACTACCAAGCAGACATGGATGCAACCAGATGATAGACAGTAGAGCTCATCAGACGGTGTAGTAGCAATATGGCCGATGAAAGTCTTGCACTGCCATCGGATGTGCTGCCTAGCTATCTGGAGCAGCATGTCAACAGTTGGTGGCAACAGATACAATATGGAGGCTTTCGCTGCCAGTACAACAAACTTTCATTGTGCCTTGTCTGCATTACTTAGAAGCTGCCTCAATGCTGATCTACACTCCTCAGCATTTCCTCGAGTCAACCATGACTGCAGTTGAGAATAGTCATACCAGAAACCAGCTAAGCCTGCCTTGTCTGCTGCAGGACGGCGAAACTTGTTGATACATTGGTTCAACCGCACCATGTGATCATCAGGAGCATGCAGGAAGTCCAGCAGCTTTGTGAGTTGTCTGCCAGCAGCCAGGATATCATCATCACAGTCTGCTAGACTGAAGCCAAGAGGAAGCTGCTGGGGGATAGTGGCTGCTATTGGTGGGATGGTGGTTAGGACTGCTGTTGCTGGTGAGCATGCAGGCTCTGCGCCGAGTGCTGTTGTAATGGCTTTACTAGGGATATCAGCAGCAGCTATAGCCTCCTGAGCATCTGCTTTAGCTGCCACAGCAAGTACTTCTTGTCTCACTGCTCGCCGGGAACAACCGGCTGCTGTGAGGTTTGGTGCCCTTACATCAGCTGCGCATAACGATGCACCTGCTGCAGCCGCTGGTGCTGTTGTGTCTGCAGTAACCGCATCCTCACACTTCTGTTTGATCCCACCGTCTGTTGTAACACCTTGCACTGACAGCTGCAGCTGCTTCCCTGCAGAGTGATAACTCATCATTGGCTCCTGCTTGACCCTCACTGGCTGATGCTGCTGATGAAGATGATGATCAGGTTGGAATTGCTGAGAGCTACGTTTGGTTATGTCCACATTATCTTCACCATCGCTATCTGAATCAATGACAATGACATCAGCATGCTTCATGACCGGTGTTGATTTGCTTATGGCACAAACAAGGGTCTTTCCCGGGCTCTTTGTGGCACATGCTGTAACTGCTTCACGACCAGACTTCTGCTGTTGCTGCTGTTGCTGCTGCACCGGTGACACTGCTTGTAGTACTGGAGTTGTGCGCTGTATCATACCTGACGCTGAGCTGTTACAAGCAGGTTCTGGCGCAGCATCTGCTGCCTGTTCTGCTGGTGCATGTGCAGCAGTGGTCGCAGCGAGTGCACGTGACCTGGAGGCATCGATCATGGAGGCATTGACCACTGTGTTGGGACTCCCACGCTTGACCTTTGCATCAAGTTGCTGAGAATAAACTGTGTTGGAAGTCATCTGATGTTGAAGTGTAGCTGCTGCACAAAATGGCAGCAAGGGTCGAGCTGACAATGCTGCTGCAACAGCGGGACCTGCAGAGATGCAGACGGAAAACCTGAGCCATTGCCAGCTTTCTTGCGGAAAACAATGTTGTGGTTTATTGAGGGTTTTGCATCATATGAAGCATCTAGGGTAGAAGCATCTGTTCCCTGTCTGCCTGCAACTGCTGCTGCTGAAATAAGATCACCTTGCTGCTTGTCGTCAACTCCCAATGCAGGCTGATGTGCGAGGGGCAGATGATCCATCCTCTGCAGGTGGTGTTCAAGGTTGTTCATTGGTGGCGCCTGAGCAGCTGGTAGCTTTGGTGGTTCAACACTTGCTTGCTGCTTCCAAGGGGCTTCTGTGACTGCAGCAGCCGGTGGGGCTTGAATAGTACCGTCAATGTGAGCAACTGGGGGTGAACACAGTGGTGCTGAGATGTGCGTAGCTGCTGCGACTGACATTGGTGGCACAATGGCTGGTTCCGGTTGCTGATTCGCCACGAGTGTTGCTGTTGCTGTTGCTATTGGGGCCGGGGCAAGTGGTGCTCCATCAAGAGCAGCTGCTGTGCTACGTCTGGGTTTTTGATCATCAACGGCACTTGTGGCAATGACCTGCAAGTATCCAGACATTGTCATGATCTCTCGATCCACCTATGACTAAATTGAGTATGAACATGCAAGCCTCTTCGTAGGAATGCATCACATTCTTGTCTCCTAGGCCTACAAGTTATATACAGCAATAGAACATGTGCTTGCTTCATATGTATGCACAGTGGGCTCTTGCTTGTAATGGTGCAAGACAATGCCGCATTACGTGAGTCACGTATTAGAGCTGGATTTACCTCAAGAAAGTTTGGGGCCTTGGACCTCAGTCGCTTTATCCAGCAACCAGCCAAAGCTGCAACTGCAGATGCATTGATGCTTACTGCTGCTCTTGTGTAATTCTTGTCTTGCCAGGATATCAGCTTGCCGCAGATGTTGGGGTCTGCATGGTGTGGACACACATTATGGTTTGCTGCTCGATACTACTTCTCGAGTAGCACTGGCGTGACAAACAGTGTCTGTTGTCTGGGCAGCGGACTGCAAGACATCTTGATACAATCAAAACAAGCTATGTTCAGCTATGCTTGATCCTGGAGCACAGTGCAAAGTTTGCTATGTCACCATGGCTTGCCGAGTCAACTGGTTTATGCTAGCGCTCACCCTCAATCCTGATGTTGTCCTTGAAGATGGCCAGCTGCAAGACATAATTCAACTTGCCAATCGCCGGGTTCAATACACCAGGGAAAGCTCTGTTGGTGAAGTGCTGTGACATGTGTATAATTTGACCTGTCATCGATCTGGGCTTTGTCCTTGCCTGTGGGTGACAGCCAAAGGCAAGTGTCAAGAAAGCGAGGCTCGCACATGACAGTGTGCTTGGTGTAGCTACCACCTGCCAACGTCATCGACTTGTGGTTTGCTGAAGCATCAGGTTCAACTGGTGTGTGTGTCACTCATGCTGCCGCAACTGGCAGCAATGGTTGCAGATCTGGCTCAACAGCACCCACCGTACAGCAATTATAAACAATCCAGCCTGTCTCTTCCTCTTCAGCCCTCAGTGCTGCTGCTTCTGCCTTCTGCACTGCTGGTGACTTGAGGTGTAGTGTCAACTTTGCTTCACTGGTAGTACTACCAGACTCAGCGGTGTAGCCGGTGATCATGTGGTTCATGTATTGATGAGCATTACAAGCTTTGTTCAAGGACAAAATAACCTGTTCCAGCAATGTCTTTTTGTCGACGTAGCTCCTTACTGGTGCCATGCCCTGCATTTCTGCATGCGAAGCAAGAAAATGCGGAGGCAGCAGAGTCTGTTGCGGTATGGAGTTGCTTTGCTGAGTGTGCTACTAGCAAGCCATCGTAGCAGGCAATGCGATGCAGCTACCTCATACCAGGTCGTGAGCATAACGAACATCCAACAACAACAAAGCTGCCAGTTTGACCATTGCTGGGTGTGCATCTCTGGCCATGTCTCTGAACCCATCTCTACATCATACAAGATCTTGCCGTCTGTAACATCACCTTCTTTTGGTACAGCCTGGTCATCCACCACATACGAGATGTTGACATTGGTGGGTAGTTGGGGGAAAACCGTTTTGATGTCTAAGGGCAGTTTGATGCTGTCAAAGCATCCCTTCGACTCACGGCACTTGAGGAAGTGATGCTGCAACAGCAACAGAGCTGGGTTGCAACATTTGGTATATGGCCTCTAGCTGCACTAGGATTGTACTGGATTGTACAGGAGCCTCCTATACAATCCTGAGGCGCCTCTGCAACTTGCACTTGCTGCTCGGACCAGGTTCATGCACACTGTGCGGTGCAGATGGTGTGTTTCTTCTAGGTATGGTTGCAATCAACAAGCAAGTCAACGTACATGTTAATTGACACTTCACATTGCCTTTCAGCAGCACTGCTATCCGTCCATCTCTATTTACTGCTAGCAGCTGGTCTGACTTTGTGTATAGCAACTTGATAGCGCAACACAGCTTGAGCTGCATAATGCTATAGCAGTTAGCTAACCAGTCGAATACATCCGTCCACAGTACATCTGCTGGACAAATCTGCTAGACATTGTGCTAGACTGGCTCAAAAGCTCAGGGACAAGAGACCCACCACATTGGTGTAGACCTTGTGGATAGTTTGGTCAGGCACATCTGACTGCTGTTGGTGTGTATTGCTGGTTTGAGGGTGGTTGCTGACTCTTCTTTGAGTCTGTTGGCCTGCACGTGCAGCAGTGAAATCGACTGACACTAAGGCAGTAGTATGCATGGAACTAGACTAATGCATGGAACCAGACTACGACAATCACAGGTTCTGCTGCTCTGCACAGATCCTGGGTACTCACAAACAGCATCTATCTTCTATGGTGAACCACGACCTAGATATCTGCATACGACGCAACGCAGCTGCTAGTAATACAGAATTGACTAGTACTCGTACTGTGCCCCCGGCTGCTGCAACCACTTGTAAACATGCTGGCAAGGGCGATCTGCAACATTGCTCAATGAAAAGATGATGATAAACAAGAAAGTCAACCTTCCATACCCGCCGTCGTGCTTTTGCGAGCTCCTTTCTTGCATATGGCTGTTCGTGGTACCTCCCAGTCTGAGCATACTGACTCCTCGTTGCTTTCACTTCCTCTATACTCGCTGATATCATCATCACTGCCATCATCACGTGCGTACAGGGCCCGCTTACGTGTCTGCATGCTTTGCAGCAAGTGCAGTGCTCAGTGATCAGATCTCGACTGCTGCGCTGATCATGTCGTTTGGAAAGCCATACGATCGTCGTGCTACCCTATCGCGTATCTGGGTGGCTCATGCTAACTTGTGCGACTACGTGACGTAGCCTGGGTCCTCACACTTCAACTGTTCTAACAACAAGGTACAACTCTCGCTGCTTGCACAGCCAACTTTCATTGCGCCTTACTCGTTTGCATTACGCAGAAGCTGTTTCAGTGCTGAGATACACTGATCCACCTGTTCTCGAGCCACCATGACTGCAGCTGAGAGTAGTCATACCAGAAACCAGCTAAGCCTGCGTGGTCTGCTGAAGGATTTCGGAGATTGTTGATGCACTTGTTCAGCTGCATCGTCTTCCCTGATGACACTGGTTGACAACACAAGTGTGGAATGCGACCAGTTATGAAACGCTGGCTGTCATTGTCGATGTATGGTATGGATACAGCATCAGGCAGTAGTCATCAATATGACTGTGCACCACCTGACTTCCCGCGACAGTTACAATATAGCACTGACTTGGGCTACTGAAAGTCAACAGCTGACCATGGCAAGAGCTTCCAGAAACAAATAATAACTGCATACAGCTCAGGCTGCTAGCGAGACAGCAGATGCCAAGCTGCTAACATACCTCCTTGTTGTTTATTTTCACTTCAGGTTTGGAAAGGACATTGCCAAGGAGCTTGCTGTTACTGCTGAACAGAAATTCCAGGCTAGCTGCTCTACAACATGCGGTATCGAGGTATGCAGCTGCACCCTAAGTGCTTGTTGTGCTGTATGCTTGTATATGTCGAAAGATGAAAAAGCATATCTTGCAGGGCTGCAACTCTTATACTGTAGCCATCATAGCCGCAATCACATTTGGACGGCCTGAAGATTTCAGCATACACCAAACAGCGACCTCAGATCTCAGCACGTGTTGGCACCATACCATATGGGTGTTACGGCCACTGCAATCAACTAAACATGTACAAGCCAAAGGTAAAAACTTGTGTGTTGCAAGCATTGGCATGAGAATGGTATGCAACACCATAGCCCAATTGTTGAAGTTCAGATCATGGCATGCAATTCAACCGCCTGTATTGATGTCTGCATTCGCCAAAAGCTGCCACAATGCACCCTTCAATTTCTCATCAACTCTTCTTTTGACCCAGACCTGCAGCTGAGAGTAGTTGTACCAGAACCTTGACACTTTGGCCTCATCTGACTGTTGACCTCAACATAGAGCGTTGATGCAGGCGTTGAGTTGTACAATCCGCTGATCAGGAGCATGCAGCAGGTCTAGCAGTGCTATGAGCTGCTCGCCTGCCAGGGGAATGTTGGGCTTGCAGCCTGCCAGAGTGTAGTTGACTGGCAGCCTACAATTGCTGTGACTTGACTCAGCTTCTGTGGTGTGCATGAAATCACAACAGGCAGGTGTTGCTGGTGGATCTGATGTTGGACCTGAAACTGGCTGCACATGTGATTGCACTGCCATCCCAACAGTTGTATGTTAACCTACTGCTGCTGCTGCTGCATCTGTCATGTTGATATGCGGAGGGCCTGCCACTGTTGCATACTGACTGTCGGATGGCTGGTGCTCTGGATTGAAGTGTAGCTGCTGTTCTGCTTGGACAGCATGCCGTTGTTCCTACAGCTGCTGGCGGTGACCTGGTGCCACTGACTGCTGATCAACATCATCATCTGCAATGAGCATGACAGGTGCCACAAAATGAATGGGTGGGATTACCAACACACAGTGGTGATTTCGTTGGTGACTTGCAGCAGTATAGCAGCAAGCCTGGAAGGGCATGGAAGTGTTGCTTGCTGTATATACTAATATATTGCTGATGACTCGTTCCTGCTGAGGCTGCTGATGCGGTGTTACCTGCAGCATCCTAATGTTTTTGCTGGTGTGGGCATGCTGACCGGAGCAGCTTGGTGATCATCTCATTCACAAGTTGCTGGTAGTATGCCTGTAGTTGGCAGTGCAGCAAACATTGCAGCCCAAAGCTGTTGCATGGTTCGCGATCGTCACGAGGTTTGCTGCATGGGCCCCATTAGACCCCATCAGTGCAAGCCCCATTAGGCCCCATGCAGGCTTCTGTGTACTCTGTGCAGAACTCCACTACTAGGGAGCAATCGTCAGCCACAGTTACAACCAACTAGCTGCCAGAAAGTGTCCTGATATATGATTGTGCTCACCAGGTTGCCCTTACATGCTTTCAGCGCTGTCTTCTGCAGGGAAGCAAGAGTTGCACATCAGTCAACGGCAGGGAGCAGCTCATGAGCAAGAAGGGCGATACTACAAACCATCACCAAATGTTGCGAAGCTGACACCAATGAATATACTCAGCTTGCCGAAGCTCAAGCATAACAAAGGGACCCACAACTGTGAGTGTACAGTGCATCAGAAGGCTTTTGAGACATACCTCAATGTTCTGTGCATACTTCTGAGCCGTCATCTCGTTGCGCCCGGCAGCCATCATGGTGCTAAGAATGCTGCTTTATATCCTGTTGCACGTGTGCAGCCTGGTAACCTCACTAAAAACCGGTGCAGTTGCGGTGTGCTGCTGCATGCTGGGAGCTTCCTGATATTCAGGCCGCTGCTGCCGATGAGTGTTTGAGAGGAGCCTGCTCTGTTACCTTGGCGAAAAGAACAGCCGGGAAATCCACAAAAAGCTCCGGCGAAGGCCCAGAAGAGAAACCGTCCGCCCTGTACATATATATATATATAGAATATATATTCTGCTTTGATTCGAATTTGCCAAGCACCACGTTGACTTAGATGACGCATAGTATATGCAATTGACCTGTTACAGCAGTCGTTGCTATCTTTGAGATACGGGCACTTGCCTTCACCCCAGATCGCTACTGCCTTCTTGACCCGGCGTCCAGAATGTTTGGGCTAGCCAAGATCTACAAGGTCTACGGAACTGCAAGCAGGTTTGAGAATCTCAGAAGCATGCCTGTCCATGGTCTGGAATCATTGGCGCAGGTTCGTTGTGTCAGACGGATATATAAATACTCAGAGAGTAGAAGGGCGCGGATGGGTTACAAAGTTTTCCACGAGGGCCCTGCTACCCACTCACTGGATTGTATTGTGATATCAGGTGCTAATTTATACTGAATTCTTGCTGCTGCTGTTGTCAATTGTACAAACATTTCAGAACTAGCTGACCACAGGCCCACAACACACTGGTTTCACAGTAATCTATCTGACCACAGGCCCAACAGGCAGCAAGCTTGTAACGCTTCTACAACAGAAACCCACACAATCAGGGCATGCTTTGCTGTTACAGTGATGACAACAGACTGCTGCATCATTGTCATCAAAGCTTATGCGCTGCACAACAAAACCGTTTCAGCATGAGAGAACAACTTGTTGAAACTTCACAAGCCCACATTCCTGCTTGCGACTATCAGCAGCTGCTCCATTGCCCCCTTCAACTCCTGTTCATTCTTCCTCTCCACCCAGAATTGCAGCTGAGAGTAGTCATACCAGAACTTTGACACCTTGCTCTGCTCTGACTGCTGACCGCTGAGACTGCTGATGCATGCATTCAGCTGCTTCACCTGCTCATCAGGAGCATGTAGGTGATCCAGTAGTCTTTGTCAGTTGCCTGCCTGCTGCCAGGATGTCTTCACCACAATCTGTCAAGTTGAAGTTTGCAAGAAGCTCATGGTCATTTGTTCGCTGAGCGCCAGCTACTGCTGTAGTGGCTGTGGTAACTCTTGGTGCTGCAGTCGTGGCTGTCTCTGAGGGCATTGATAGCTGCTGCTGTCGCTCTTGTTTGACCTTGACTGCTTGCTGTTGAAGCTGTTGCTGCTGCCGGCACTGACCCACTTGCACAGGCTGCTCATCCGATGATTCATCATCACTGTCTGAGACGATGACAATAACAGGAGGTCCAATCTGGGCTGCATCAGGCATCGGGGGTACTGGTGCCAGGTGAACAACAGCTGACCCTGGTGTTGTAAGTGACACAGGCTGCTTCGCTGCTGTTGTTCGCTGCGTACAACTGCTGGAGTTCGTCCTGTACTTGGGTGATGCTGCTACAGGCGGCATTGCTCCTGCTGTTGCAGCCTTGGTTGCCGCATCAGCTGTTGAAGCAGCGGCTGCTGGCAGGTCACCTGACTGCATGTTTGCAGCAGTGTGATGAACTCCTCGTGCTTTAAAACCACAAGGACTACCAGCAACAGCTTTTGGTGTGCTTCCCATCCCAATTGTGTCTGATGCTTTAGGCGACTGTGTTTTGATTGTTGCAGTCTGCTGGAGGCTTGCAGCTGCCTGCACCTTAGCAAGTCCCGTAACAACATATGTACCTGCAGCAGCAGCAGTAGCAGCAGCGATGTCTTACCAGTGCTCAGATGTTTCACTTGATGTGCCTGCTCCAACAACTGATTCACAGGTGTAAAGAAATTGTACACAACTGAAAATACGACAATGAGTGTGACAGCAACAGTAGCTTGGGGACTCAGTCTGCTAAAAGCTTCGATGGCATATGCAGCATCAGGCCAACCATGACGACTGCAGTATAGCAGCATGACACCGTTATATGTTATATGCTATTATTCATACGATATGCTGTCCAAGTAACTGCTGATGCTATGCTGCCCTGAAGATTGGCAACTAGCAAGGGGTCACAAGGTATGACTTACCTGGTGGTGCAGTTGTAAAGGACTTGTCACTGCTTGACAGCTGCTGGCCCAGCCTGGAGGGCAGATTCTGACCTAGATCTCTAGCAGCAACCTGTCCATGCTGGCTGAGCCGGAAGTGGGTGGCCTGCTGTGGCACAGCTGCTGTGACTGACTGGTCTCCCCTAGCGATGAATGACTTGTCAGCGACGGTGGACTTGATGCCAGCAAGGTGTTGCTCGGCTGCCACAGTTGCAAGCTGATAGTGCTCGGGTGCTTGAGCAGACTGGCGGTTGGGTGGTGGCATGGAGCCCTGCACAGCTGCTGTTGTTGCGGCTGCTGTTGTAGTGCAGATAGTGGTGAAGGATGGTCTTCTGCCAAGGCTGCTGACGTTGCTGGTGGCGTAGGTATCGGGGCGGCCAGTGTTGCTCCTGCTGCGACTTGTGGCAGCTGAGCTGGTGCAACTTGTACATCAAGTCTTGGTTGCTGCAGCTGCTGGCTTGCAGGAGCAGAAGTGACCACCACCTACAAGCATGTGAGTAAGGCAAGCAGCCTTCTAGTAGAAGTCATGCCTTCTACAACCTCAAAGTATCTCTCGCAACCCACTGAGTCGCCCTCGGTTGATGTGCCTACTGTTTGCAAAACACGCTGTTGATCTGCAATACATGCAAGCATGCATATCTGCAACTATATGCTACATGACCAGGGCTGCCAGGTTGACAGGTCACCATATGATATGTAAGCTCCATGTTGTCATCTGATATAGACTGCTTGCCCATCATGCACTCCAGCTACTGGTATTGATTGGCAGAGACAACTACAAACACAACCATCACCATGCCACCAGCTCTATGGCGACAATCGCACAAAAGCAACTATTGCTAGGTCCGGTCTATCTTTTGTGTTGGCGAAACTGCTGAGATACCACAGATGTACTTACCTGAAGTAGGTTTGGAGGCTTCGCCTTGAAGTGCTGAATATAAAATCCAGCTAAGGCTGCCACTGCCGATGCACTGATGCGCAGTATGGGCTTGACGATGTTGTGGTGGCGCCAATAAGACAACTTGCCTCTACTTTCATGGTCTGCATGAGAGGCGGAGAGGTTGAATGCAGATATTGTATGACATGCTCTGTGGTACCATCTACATATTCTGAGATTGGAACATCTTGTAAGTTGTCGAGGCTTGGAGGGTTGAACAACTGGCTGCCCAATGTGCTTCGCCTACCAAAGGGGCCCTGGTTTGGTTATAGCCACATTCTGACATATTGCTCAAGAGCTGGAGCATCACGAAGGCACAAGGCACAGAATCGTAGCAGAGCAATTCACCAGCAGCTGTGGTGTTGTCCTTGACAATTGTGATCTGCAGCTCCATCCCCTTGTGATCCACACCAGGGAAATCTCTGTCAATAAAGTTTTGAGGAAGGGTGAACCATGTGGTGACTGACTCAGGTGATTTTCTACAATCGGCCTGTATACAATGTCCAGTTGATCAAGAATCAAGAAAGGATCATTGGTAGTACTGCCAAACTCAGCAGTGTAACCGGTGATCATGTAGCCGTTGTAATGGTAGGCACCGCAGGCTTTGTTCAGGTACAGCGTAACACGTTGCACCATGGTCTTCTTCTCAACGCAAGTCGTCACTCGTGGCTTCCCCTGCAATCCTGCATATATGGCAACAACACGTCCAACAAGTCATTTACGAAACATACTATGTAATTGATTGCAGAAGCAGAACATTCCGCTACAGTAAAATAGAAGGATATTATCAGTTATAGCGAGCTGTCAAAACAGCTGCAAGCATTGTATCGTGCCTATGCCGCATAGACGTGGAATGACAACTGCAAACGTCAAATTGAATGCTACTGAATGAGAGCAAGTGCCGCTACTTCCATCGGCAGCGCCTCTGTTTGAGATGGACATGATGCTCTTGTGTATCATCATCACCTTGTTCGTTTGCGGGTTGGCCATCCACATCACATGAGATATTGACATCAGTAGGTAGCTGGGGGAAGACGCTTCTGATGTCATGGTGCAAGACGATGCGACCAATGCTCCTGTTTGACTCTTGGTATCTGATGATTGGACGCTGCAATCAATGATAGCAACACATGCTGACTCAATTGCGTACAAGTGACATTTGCTGCTGGATAAAACAGGGTGCCCGAAGTGCGGCACTCCACATGGGTGTTGACCAGGTAGAGTGCTTGCAATGAGCAACCAAGTCAAACACTCGTTGTTCAACACTTTGGAACACTTGCCATGATGACCCTTCGGCAGCACAGCTATCTGCCTATGCCCAGTGGGCCACCTTGGTGCCGCAGGCTGCTGGTGTCAACTGTATAGCATAGTACAACTGTGTGGTGTTGACCGCTATACAGCAAATCATGGTGGAACTGCTAGCCAGTTGCAGTTAGTTGTAAGTGTCCATACCTGCCGTCGCGCTTTTGTGAGCTCCTCGCTTGCAGACACGTGTTGTTGGTACCTCCCAGTCGGAGCAGACTGACTCCTCGTTGCTTTCACTTCCTCTAAAGTCGCTGCTATCATCATCAGTACAATCGTCGCGTGCATACCAGGCCCTCTTGCGGGTTTGCATACTGCTGCAGCAGGTGCAATTGTTGGTGATCAGATCTCAACTGCTTTGCTGATCACGTCGCTTGGAGAGCGATACGGTTGTTGTGGTATCCTATAACACACCTCAAAGGCTCAGACAAACTACTTCTGACCTTGTGCTGCAGCCAGGTTCTTTACATTGTAACAACCCTAGGCCTAACAACAAGGTGCCCGGTCCTGACCCAGTACCGGTGCACTGGTGCACTGTGCTTGAAAGAGCGGCGAGGTTTGCGGCCCTGTTGCGCAGTACGTCTGAGCATGAGCTGTCATGAAAAGAGACAAAACCTTGACTACATGTACAAGCAACAGCAGGACGACATGGATCCAGGCCAGAGCAGCAGCATATGTGGGTATGCTGTATCATTGCCCAAGTAGCAATCGCGATTGAATACAAGACACTGCCAAGTAGACATACTTGCAGACATACTTGCAACGATTTGATGAACTCTATAAATTGGAGAGTCTGTTCAATGAGCGATGTCACCAACTAAACCCTCTTTGGTCTGTAGTTGTGCTTGGAATCAGTAGCAGCTGCCTCAATGCACTTCCCATCTCGTGTTTGTTCCTCCTCCTAACCCAAACTTGCAGCTGAGAGTAAAGAAACCAAAAGCGTGACACTTTGGACTCATCTGACTGCTGGCCTTGACACAAAGTGTTGATACTGCAATGAGATGCACAATTTGCTGGTCAGGAGCTTGCAGCAGGTCCAGAAGCTTTGTCAGCTGCTCCCCGGCTGCAGGGATGTTGCGGCCACAATCTGTAAGCGAGAAGCCAGCTGGTAGCTGTTGACCATCACTGGCATCTGATGCAGCGGCTGATCTTGCCAGCGGATTGGCTGCTGCATCTGGCTTTGTGGCCAATTCTACTGTCCTATCAACTGTGGTGTCTGGCACTGCTACTGCTGCTCCGGCCATGATGTTTGCCTGCCGAACATTTCCCGCTGATGTCGGTTGTCCACCATGCTGCCAACTTATGTGAGTCTTTGCTGGGGGTTGTTGCTGCTCCTGTTTGATTTTCACTAAGGGCTGCAGCTGCTGGCGCTGACCTGCTTGCAGTGGCTGCTTGTCGTCATTGTCACTGTCTATGACAATAACAGGGGGCTCAGGAAGGGGCTTAACCTGGGGCTGAGCACTGAATGGAGCAGCTTCAGTGAGTGTCTTTGATGGTTTTCTTGACACCACCTTCTGCGCATGTACTGTGCACACATGCTGATGATCGGGCACTGAAACGGATGGCAAGGCGGCTGCTGCTGCTGCAGGCGTTGCTTGTTCGGCTACTGCTGCTGCTGCTGCTGCCCCAGCTGTGTTGCTTACAGCAGCTGGCAGCTTCTTGTCGACTGTCTGTGTGCCAACAGCAGTAACATCTGCAGCAGTAACATATGCAGGAGATGCTGCTGATAGTGTGATGGGTGCTACTGAAGCATCTGCGGCAGATGGCGGAACCAGTAGTGCTGTATCTGTGGCGGCCAGCAGGTCAGGGCAAAGAAACTCTGCTTGAGCAGGCAGCATGGCTCTAGTACTTGGAGAAGGACCTAAGAAAACGCACAAAAAACACTGCTGTGGGTGCTTAGTCTACCGTGAGGCACAGCGCTTGGCGAACACAATGATGTGACACAAGCATCTCAAGCATCTTCTACAGGGCTGAGAATCAACCACTGCTATGGTAAAGACATGCACTGATACGTGCTGTTGGAATCATGAAGACCATCTAGCCGATGTCTCTGATTCATGCTGTCTACAACAGAGCACGCCACAAACACGCCCATGCGCTGACTCAATCAAAAACAATCAGCAGCTTTTAGTATGGCATCTTCAGTAACCTTTACACCAGCGGCAAGCTCACCTGGGTCTCTGCTGACTTGCAGTCCGGTACTGCTTGGCAGCTTCTGGTGTGTAGGTGTTGATGTTAGCAGTGCCAACTCCAAGGACTGCTTGGTGTCAGCCTGCTGTGGTGCACCAGCTGCTGCCAGCTTGTGATCAGCTGATGTGCCATGTGGAAGTCCATTTTGGTCTTCTGCCTGACCGGACCAAGAAGGATGGAGAGACTTTGTAAGTTCTGCTGCTGGTGTACTACTTGGTGCATCTGATGGCTGTGCTGGTGTTGATGTCATTACAACTGCAGCTGCTGCCTGTGCCGCGGTTTCCCTTGACGCTCCCGATGATGTTGGCTGTGGAATGGATGGATGTACTACTGGTCCAGCTGCTGCTGCTGCAGGGGAGGTGGCTGCCACTGGCAGTGGAGCTGCTACTGCTGACTGTTGTTGTGTTGCTGTTGTGAGTGAAGCAAGCTGCTGACTGCCGGGAGCACTAATAGCAAAGATCTGCAGAGACAAATAAAGGCTGAACTTGCGAATCATAGGACGATATGCATCCTCATGACTGTTGTGGGTCGTGAGGCATGTATTGAAACATGTTATGTGTCTACACAGAGTCTCTGATCTTTGTCAAACAAGTCGATATTGCTGAACACAAGCCTTGGCAGCCACGTGACAAAACACACGTGTTCACCTGGAGTAGGTCTGGGGGCTTGGCTTTGAGTTTTTGCAAGCAGCAACCGGCCAGAGCATTGATTGCGGATGCGTCTATATATGCTGATGGACTGGCAACGCCGTTTATCTGCCGGTACATCAGCTTGCCGTTGGTATCTGCATGGCAGACCACACCATGCATCACACCTTGGTCAGGTTTGTCAATTGCTGCATTCGCTGTATCATACTCATGGCCTGGCATATGCATTGTCTTGCATACTGTATGTGCAGTTTTGAAAAGTTGAAAGAGTCGTTCACGTAGGCTATGAGACATGGAAAGGTAGCATGGCATGTGCATGCAAGAAAATGATGCTGACTCATGAATGATTGCAAGCTCCACAACTCAATTGCATGACGTTTGTGAGGGACCTGGCAACGAGCTTGAACATGCATAAGCCGCTTATGGCATTTGTGCATAAGATACTTGGTTAGTAGTATTACTTACTCAGGACTGTTATGTTGTTTTTAATTATGCTGACTTGGAAGCTTCTACCGCTGTGATGCGCATCAGGATAAGCTCTGTTGAGCAAGTCTTGTGGAAGGTGAATATGACTGCCTGATGTAGTCAGCGACCTTGACCTTGACCTTGCCTACGAGCAGATGTTCGACACAGGTGATGTGGGTGTGGGATACTGTTGGTCGGCCCTTCATTCATATCAGACTCTTAGAATGGCAATTTGCAGTATACAACATGATTTGTGTACCAGATGCATGATGCAGAGTAGGCACACAGACAAAATGATCTTGACATGCCATCGTGACCACTGCAGCTGCCACAATAACCGACTGATCGAGCGGATCATGCAGCTGACAACAATGTGGGAGGTGAGAAACATGAAGTTAAGTGTTGTCAGAAGAGCTATTGATTAATAACACTCTTGCACTGATATGATGTCATTCGTAACGTCTGGTTGCAGTTCATGCACTGCATGACCTACTTTGAAGCATTCATGAGTGATCCAGCCAGTATCTTCCTCTTCAGCCTTTGCTCCCTCGGACTCTGATTTTTGCACTGCTGGGGATTTCAAGTGTAGAGTCAACTTGGGCTCACTGGTAGTACTGCCAGACTCAGCAGTGTAACCGATGATGAGGTAGCCGATGTATTGATGAGCACCAGAGGGATGAGTCAAAGATAGCTTTATGACTTTGCCACAAGGCCTGTGCCTGTGTGATATGAAACCTACTCGTGCCTTCAGGTGTCCTTGCGTTTCTGCACATCAAACAGCAGCTTACATTGATACGCAGATCTCTGCAACGGCAAGACCTTCGCAGATCTGGATTGACATATGATTGCAATGGCTCCTTTGGAGTTTCTAGAGGCGATGGTAATGGGGAACATGATGCACCTCCATTTGCACATACTCAGCAAAGTTCGATCAGTACTGCATACATGCTAACACTACAGGTCGCGGGACAGCTGCTAATTGTCCTCCCAGATCTTACCAACCCCTCCCTGACAGACAACTACACCACAACATGCTAGGCCTGACAAGGAGCGAGCGATGCTTCAAGTGCTGAGTTCACTGAGTTCACTGAGTTCAGAGGGAGTCTACATAAGACATCTGATTCACCTTGTTCCGGCGTTGCAGGTTGACCATCCACCACATACGAGATGTTGACATCAACAGGTAGCTGGGAGAACACTGTCTTGATGTTCATGGGCAAGTTGATGGGCTGCAAACCCTTCTCAGAGGCTCGGTACTTGATCATGACATGCTGTAGAGGCAGCAAGCACGAGTTATATTGCCAAATGTGTTATGGTGCGATAGTACCGGACTGCACAAGAGTAAGCGCATGTAATGAAAATGATAGAGGTATACGTGATGTGAAGTGCCGGTTCAACACCAATTGAGTCTACATTCAGCCAAGTAGGTAGAAAACGCCTGGCAGGCTGAGCGTATCAGCAGATTGTCGACAGACTCAGGCCCGGTAACTGTCCACTCAAGCAGTGTTGCTACCAGAAGAGGCACAGACCATGTTGCTACCGTTACTAGCTAATATCACATTAGACAGGAACTAGATGTCAAAAAGTGCGTACTCACCATATTCATCTTACTATTAGTTATTATCTGACTGGTCCTACTCGAGTGTTGCTGCTGCATCTGCTGTTGTTGTTGATGGCCTTGTGCATCACTGCTTGAAGCATTATTGACGGCGGTTGTTGTGGCCCCATTGTCTGCAGGTTGTGCAGCATGACGAGAGATCATGCACAGATGTACTAGCTGCTAAGCTCCTGGTGAAACGTGCACACTGGAGCCTTGAACACCAAATTGAACCTAGATTCTACTGTCGCTGCATGTTCGGTGCATTCCGAGGCCATAAACTCGCCAGATGTGCTGTAACGGCAGCACAGACAGCGCCGTTTGGTCTTTTGTCACCCTCAGTCAGTCAGTGCAGCTGTTTGCTGCGATTGTTCTGCTCGGCTGCTGCAGTCGCGCCATCCCCGGCGTGTGACGCCACGCAACAGCGACATCCATCCCACACAGCCCACAAACGTGAGCACCGTTTCTAGGTTACCTGCAGCTGTGTTCATACGAGCTGCTCTCTTGGAAGGAGGTGTTGGTGCTGCTTCCCAGTCCGAGGCAAAGTTCTCCTCGTCTTCACTACCATTATAATCGCTGTCACCCTCCTCGCTGCAAGTGGCCGTTGCATACAGGAATCGCTTACGTGTTTGCATGGCGTCGCAGCAGGTGCACTCGTCAGTGATCAGAGCTGGAGCGTTGCGCTTATCATGTCGCTTTGCAAGCACACACTTGTTATCCGCTGTTGACTTACAGCACTGCATTGTATAGAAGTCTGCTGCTCTCGTGATCATTCAGGTTTGTACACATGTAACAACCTTGGTGACAAGGTAACGGTCCCTGAAGGACCAGCAGCTGCACACTTTGCAAAGTCCCCACCCTGTTCTGGTCCTTCCGCATTGACTCTGAGCAGTAGCTACCCACAACCAGAGACTAGAATATCACACGGTGATCGGCAAGTACGAACTATCAAGCAGAAGAGCAAGCGCTTGCCAAATATTGCATTGAATGCAAGAGCATACCCGTGTTGCAATACACCGATGCTGTATGTTTGTTTGCAGCTCACAGGGCACGTCATGATAGTTAGCTACATGTATATCCAACAGAATTGCTCATATCACAGCACCTGGGCACAGTACCTCTTCCAGGAGCAACCAAACAATTCGCAGCAATAGTATATTCATGTTGGCATCGCCGATGATCCAACTTGCTGGACGAGCCAGACCGTCTGGCTTGTTGCTTTCAACAACAAAGGAGAATGACAACAATCCAAGCCTTGACTGTTGTAGTCGACCTCAATACAAATGACAACAATCAAGCTGGTAAAGTCTGCTCAGTTCACAGTCTGCAAAGATCGGTCCTGAAATGCAAGTTGCATAGTTGACGTAC
This sequence comes from Scenedesmus sp. KT-U, assembly GCA_029853055.1. Lineage (NCBI taxonomy): Eukaryota > Viridiplantae > Chlorophyta > Chlorophyceae > Sphaeropleales > Scenedesmaceae > Scenedesmus > Scenedesmus sp. KT-U. Next base: position 18,104 of record JARWLF010000296.1, read on the forward strand.
AAGACACTGTCACTGTGAACCTGGTTGACTGTCACTTTGCCTTTAATCTTGAACTTTGGAACCAGTCAGTGGCAAAACAGCCTGCTTGAGGCCTGCAAGAAGTGGTAGGCCAGGATGTGCTCAATAGCTACAGTTGAATCAACACTGTGTCAATGCAGCAAAGCACTACTCAAGCTCAGCCACGCTGGCATGACCCGGTTTCTCAATCTATGTTGCCCTACTCATCTGCATTGCGCAGCAGTTGCTCCAGAGCTGACCTACACTGATCAGCATTTCCACGAGCCACCCAAGACTGCAGCTGAGAATAGTCATACCAGAAACCAGCTAGGACGGCCTTGTCTGCTGCTGGTTTGCGGAACTTGTTGATACACTCATTCAGCTGCATCATCTCCTCATCAGAAGCCTGAAGTAGGTCCAACAATGCTGTCAGCTGCTCTCCAGCTGTCAGAACATTGCGGTCGCAATTTTTAAGAGCAAAGCCAGTCGGCAACTGCTGGAAAGCTGGAGCTGCTGTGGTATTGGCAGTTGTGGTAGTTGTTGCTATACCTGCGGATGATCTTTGATTGTTCTGAGCTGTGGTGGCAGCTGCTACAGGGCCTGCTGGTGTGTTTGCTGCTAGGGGCTGTACTGTTGTAACTGGCTGACATGATGCATCCCTGAAAGACCTTGCCGTGACAGCCGTAGCACTGCCTGGGGCGTCTTCAGCCTGCTGTCTAGCTGCTTTGTTCAACCTGCTTGTCTGCCGGTTGACTTCTGCCTTATCTGTCACAAAATCTGCAACAGCTGCTGATGGAGTCTGCAGTGGTGTGAGGGTCCTTCTTGACACTGATGCAGTCTCAGCAGCATTCTTGCTGTCACTGTCTTTGCCAAGGGTACATTGCTCTGTTTTCACCGTCAGAAGCTGGGTTGGGACCTGCTGTGGCCCTCCTCGAAAGTGCCTGTGCTGTTGCTGCTGCTCTAGCATGACTGGTACTGCTTGTGGCGGTGGCTGTGCATGCTCATGCGTGTTACTGTCTTGAACCCCAACATGCTGCTCGTCATCATCATCATCACCACTGTCTGAATCAATGACAATTACAGGTATATCAGCCTTCATTGCCGTGTTGATGTGCTGCACACTTTGTTGGAAGTTTGAAGGCTGGAGCTGCAATGGGGTCTGTACCAATGGGCTGGCTGCTACAGGCAATCCTGGCAACACCGGCAGCTGCAGTAATCCATCTGGCTGTGCATGAGCCGTGGAGACAGGAAGTGTTGTTGCTGGAGCTGCCGCTGATGTCATAGCTGCTGCTGTTGTTGTTGCTGTGACAGCAGTTGGTGCAAGTCTTGCA
>JARWLF010000297.1:0-19392 GCA_029853055.1 Scenedesmus sp. KT-U
GTCACAGTCCCACACCAGCGGCTCACGTCGCCACGAGACTGGCCTGAGAGCCCTACCAAACGCGCTATACAGATGTATCATATCACACTTCAGCTGTATACGCACTGCTGGACTGATTAGAAAGCAACCGGTATCACAAGTGCTGAACATTTGTCCGATGAGCGCTCTCCGCACCCACCCGTTGACAGGGAAAGCCATGGTATACAGCTAGTACAGTCTTTCCCTCATAAATTGCATGGTTATGCTTCTTAGCAAGCTGCTCTTCTGCACGACAGCAATCTTGACGTGGGTTTGTTGAAGACGCGGGTTGATCGATGTATATACGATGAATTAGTAGTATGTGAGGCATTTGAACGTCTGGCACCGCATGCTACTGAGAGAATCGCCGTGGATGGGTTTACGTGAACGCAGGCCACGTCAGCTGCCTTGCCAACTGTGCTACACTGTGGCTTGTTCAGTCGATGGCGAGCCATACGTTGGTTCTGTCACCCCACAACAACGGTCTCCTGATGCCCTTTGAGCAGATCGTGTCAGGTCTGCCACCTGTCGTGGATTCAAAGCCTTAAGGTTGGACACTCGTTTCCTCCATGATGGCCAGCAGAATAGCTACACACTGTAGATTGTATCTGATTGCCACTGTTGGGTTGCCCCAGTAGTGCACAGAGATACGCCAAGGTCCCTCTCCAGTCTCATGCCACTGCTGTTGCTCGACCATAGCAAAACAGGAACCACACTCTCAGCAGAACATTGGTTGGTATTTGACGCCCACACTGCCAGTGTGGCTGGCAGCCTGGCAGACACCACGTCTGTGCCTGGCAGTGTCGTTGACCCGGTTGCACGCCATGGCGGCGGCATATCCGATATGCCAGTGTGGCACAGTGTGGCGCATCATGAGGTCAGATCTCGAAACAGCTGTGTTGTCATAGACTTTGTGCGACACTTTGTGCGACTGAATGATGAGGCTGTGCCTTATGATCTGAACATAGGAGCAGTAACACTCTCCCTGACTAAGTCGCGTTGTATAGCAGATTGACAAGAAGTCTGCTCGGTCTGCCAGCCTGGCACTGTGCCTGCAGGGTATCCCGGGCTCTCTAATACAGCCAGTACTGCCTGTCACACTGACATGCCACTGGCAGCTTCCTGATGAGACGTCCACCACAGCAAGCGGCAACAACAGTAACACTCCCTGACGGCTTCAAAGTATGTTTGCAAGTGACGCAACATAAGGCGTGAAGGTCCCGGTGTTTGCCAAGTGGGCAGGCTGCTGATGCAATATTCAAGTGTCAATTGCTGCCGCACACTGGGCACGTATCCGACAACTGGTGCTGGACTGCTGGCGTCTGGTGTCAGCTCTGTATCTTGTCAGTCGGCTGAACTCAGTGGTGACTGTGGTGGAACATCAGCTGAACAACCCTAACTCCTTATGCGCTCTGGCAGCATCCTCTGCTGCAATACCAGGATTAGGCTGTGCCAGCGCTCTGTGGGGAGCTGCATGCACAATTTGATAAACACTGTTGAACCTGCGAGGGTCCTTACTGTGAGGGTTGCCTATGCAGACCTGAGACTGATGATGGTACTTCACTGTCATACGCTTGGCTATAGTGAGGTCTACTGGGTTTGGAAGCTTGGGTGCCTGCATCAACACGTTGATACCAGCAGGATCAGCTGCATGACAACAACGAGATTCTGATTGACCCTATGTCTTGGTGTACAGTGCAGAGCCCAGTTTTTTGCTAGGGTGCCCGCTGTCTGGACGATGGTGTGTCAGAAGACACCGAGCTGCTCATCTCCAAGTCATCCCAAGGTAGCAGTGACTAAATGTGACTCTCTGCGGGCGGTTTACTATTGCAACATGGTCACAAGTGGGTGGGTGTGTCCCAGGTTGGTCATATCACGTTTGCCACATGGTGTACAGTTCCTCAATTCTGCCCCCCTTCCTCTGCGTTCCCACGTTATGATTGGAATCCGGATGTAGGCCAGCAAATAGCTACTCGTGCTCTTGCTTAGAGCATGCAGCAGCTTCAATTGATAGTATGGCATACAACTGCAGCTTGCTGCTCACCATCAAAGGTTTTCCAGCTATTCTTCGTGCACTTATTGGTAAGCCATCCCTGCGAAACTGTATGGGCTTGTCATCTATACTGCAGAACTGTTTGCTATAAGAGCTGCAGCAGCAACATATGCAGACAAAGAAGCAGGAAGTAAGCAACATGCTTTGCGCTGTTGTAGTTTCATAAGAAGCCAATCCCCCCTCAGTTGTATCACAAGAGACCTGTTCCAGCACACCTTTGGCTGTGCACTTAGTGAGCTGCATTGCTGCTCTGACACTTTGTTACCTCTCATATCGCCTGTAGTCACCACCGTTGCGCTTGTCTGACCTATTGCAAGCATCTTTCGGATCCTTGTAACCGGTCTTTTGGTGTGGATACATCACTGCTGTCAGCATGTTCTGGTATTCTCCAGCCCTCAACATGGTATCCGTCATGCCTGCAGTATTTTTGCAGAAAGCTAAATGGTACATGCAAAGTGTACGGGAGGGTTTTGCACAGTTATGACCACAGGAGTCGTCGAGAGCCTGTGCAGGGACACATCAACAGCAGCCTGCTGCTGACCACTTGTGCACCTGCTTGTTTCACAGCGAGCTACAACGCTAAATGACAGACTAAACGGCCAGGAAACTACCTGCTCACCGTTTGTGATGTGTTCAGTCGGCCTGCGTGTTGAAGTGACTGGTGGTCCCTGACTCGGCCGGCGCTTGGACTCTGCCATTGCATGTTGCTGGGGCCTGGCGCACGTGAGCCATGCCCGTGCGTCTTTCATCTGTGTTATAACCCTAGTAGGAAGTCCACTTGCTTGTTTGTCCAGAGAGAAGCAGTGCCCCGGCGGGTAAATGCAACAGGCAGTGGGATGTCCTGCTCAATGACCCCCATCACAACCAGTACCGTTCTAGATTACTAAGGTCTACCCATAAAGCTGTTTATAGAAGCGCGGTGGTTGTAACACGCAGTGACCTCCTGCATGCCCTTTGCATCGCGGCATCAAATTTGGGATCGCTTAAGACATCACACTATCTGCTTATTGTTCGCCTTGCAGTGATTCATGGCTGTCAGCCCCTCGCTGCACGGATGGGCGTGTTGAGTGCAGACTGTGATTGCATCCTTGAGGGGTGGAGCTACGGTTCTAAATAGACGATGTTTGCTAGGATGTCAGGCAGGTTCACGGTTTGGCCTGATGTGCTGCGTGAACCCCGCCAGGGTGCTGACACTGATCCATGTGTTGTGGTGCAGGCTCCTTGGCAGGAGACTTGCCAGCAGACTATGCAGCTACCTCTTTAGATAGCTACCCAGCAAATGTTTGGGTTTGGAGCGAGCAAAGCATACAAGCGCAAAGGCGTCGTTTCAACTGGTGTGTTGTCAACAGCTGCTGCACCTCATCTATGCTCTGAGCCGTGTGGACTCTTCAAGACTTCACGGCATATTCAGTGAATGCTCATTGCGTTCCTACTAGCAGATGACAACCTGCTCACGTATCTGGCCTGCGGCAGTTTGTTCAGAGTTGCATACATCAACCTCTACCCTTGCTGCTGATAATCACCCTGCACAGTCCACCTTTCCAATCATCACGTGGAGGCAACTGCAGAGACTGCACAACTGGCTGTAACAAGCACCGGGTGACCATAGTCTGCTATTCAGCCAGGCGCAGCAAGCATCTGCGCACACAACTCAAGCAAAGTCACAAGCACATCAAACCTGCTCAGGTGAGCTGCTAGGGTGGATACTCCTTCAGCTATGACACATGGCCTGAAGGCGAGCAAGACATTGCGGTGAGGCCTGCTGCAACAGGACAATTGCTGACGCTTGGTTTGGTGTCGTGCCTTGGAAGCTGTGTCTGCAGAAGTAAGTTTGCAACATCTGATGCTTTCACACACCTTCTGCAGGCTGGACAACGTGGCAGCTTGTCGGGATTGCATCACAGAGCAAGCTCAGGCAGCAGCAGCAACAGCAGCTGGCACTCTGCAGCAAAGCAGCAGAAGCAACAGGCATCTATCGACCCGGCGCAGCTTACAGCCTGCATCAATGCTGCCACATGCAACCACCAACTGGAGGCACTATGCAATACCTTCCTGCATAATCCCTCGTTCAACGCTCAGCATGCAGCACTTGTGATCAGCAGACTTCACAAAGTACACCTACGTCCGCAAGACAGTCAGCTATTGCTGGTGGAGCTATTGGCAGCAGCACTGAGCAATGATGACAGCAGCAACCTGTCAGCTGCAGAGACAGCAGCCGTATGCTGGGGTTTTGCCCGAGTGGGCTACCAGGCAAATGCGGAACTTCTGCAGCAGCTTCTGGTACAGTTTGACAGAGGATATAGGCAGCAGGAGCAACATCAGCAGCAAGTAACGAACGATGCAGGAGAGGCGCTGACCACATTGGTAGCTGGACTAGCAGGTTTAGGTTTCAGAGAGGTTCAAGTTTGGGCAAACATCAAAGACAAATCTATGCAGGCATTGTCAAACCTCTCTGCAGCATCCTTGCAGCAGCTTGCCTGGGGCTTGGCCACAGTACAGCAGTCAGATGCAGCCACAACTGCAGCATTGGCAGCAGCAGTGTCAACGCAGCTGGATGCATTCACCGCTGAGGAGCTGACGCAGGTTGTGTGGAGTTTGCATGTGATGGGTTGCAAGGATACTTCCTTGTTTGAAGCAGCCTATCAACACATGGTGGGCAGGGTGACAAGCCAGGCAGCAAACTCGTCTGGAAGCAGCAGCAGCAGCAGAGCAGGCTCACAAGCAGTGGCCAAGCAGCAGGCCAATGTGCATAACCAGCAGCAGCATCAACAGCAGCAGCAAGCTGGAAAGGGTGGTATGGTTGCAGCCGTCTTCAGTGCCGCTGCCAGCCAAGCGTACAATGTTCTTGGCGGGTATGACCCTTTGCTGTCAACTTTGCTGTTGTACAAGAGACTGCAGCCAGCACATGGGTGTTGATGTGTTGCTTAGGTGTTCTGGACTGTGCACAAGGCTGAGGGTCCAGTGGTTGTACAGTACTGTATGCATTGCACTGGCTGCAACTGATCTTCATGTGCATGCATGTTGCTCACAAACATGCCACAATTGCGTTGAAAGTCATTGTCAAAAGCATATTAACTAGTGTTCACATCATCCTGTATCAATAGGTGTCTGCATATTGTAAAGTACTGCATGGACTGGTTCTGGCTACCTGGCACCCATCTAATTTCTGCGGCAGCATTGTTGGCTGCGGAGGCATAAGCATTGGTAATGGTCATGCATAGAGTTTGTACATACATAATGGCGAGTAGGCCGTACTATAGGCTCTATTTGCGTGCTTCTTGTGTACATTTTCACAGTAGCATATCTCGAATTGAGGAGTGCTTCATACCAGCACTTGCGCATGGCTCAAAGTGGCTCTGCTGCGTTATGCTTGCGTGCCTTGAGACAGTTCTGTCTGAAAATAACCATCAGCGTTGGTTCAATCTGACACGGGCCTGCTTTACTCTGATATGCTGAGGTTGAGGTCAGTGCTTGCGTGGAGTGATGTAAATAACTGTAAGTAACAAATCCAATGGATACCTTGCGATAAAACTTGTCAGCACACTAAACTCAATTCGCTAGTTTACATACACACCGAACCCACTCGACGTACTGCAAGCAAAGAGTCCTACTTGGGAAACACCAGCCTCACATGACCAGTACCATGTGTCAACAACCGCACGGGAGCTACTTGCAGCTGTGCCTGCTCTCCACCATCTTGTGCAGCTGCTTTGACTGCCTCTGCAAACTTGTTGATGAACTCAGTTGCTGCTTTCTGAGCTGTTTCTAGACTGTCTGGACTGCTGACTTCTATCAGCACTCGCTGAGACTCTGCTGTCACTCTGCAGAAGTCTGCATTGATAACGGGTGAAATGCTGAGTACTGCCTGATTGGCATCACGTAGGACGGCATATAGTGGCGCTGACTTGATGGGCTTGCCTTGAATGTACTGCAGGTATCTGCAACACACAGAATGGACAGGAACGCAGGTGCGTTGCATCTTGCGGATTGAAGATGATGATATGCTAGGTCCCAATCAGAACATTGTTGCCAACTAGTAGTTGCTGCTCAGCACAGAAACTTCAATATTATGCAGCAGCCAACTGCCTTGCTGTAATGCCGACCACTGCCTGCAGTCACAAAGTCCTTTGCTGCTACAACTAACCTAAGCATGGTCTTGTCTCCTGCAAAGTACTGTGGCAGTTGATCAGCAGTAACCTCCTGACCTGGCTTGAACCCTGCTGCTACTGCTGCTTCTGCTGTTGCCGCTGCTGCTGTATCCTTATCTCTACTGAGTGGCACGAACTTGATGTCACTGGGAGGCAGTGCCTCATACTGCAAGGGCAGCTGCAGCTTGGACAAGTCATGTGTGCCGATGGCTGCTGCTTCACGCTTGTTACACAAGGGTGACTCATGTATTGCTGTTTGTAGGGCTATGAACTTCTCATACAGTGCTGGTGTGAACTTCACGCCTTGAAGTACTGCACAAACGAGGTGAGGACGTACACCTGCAAGACAGAGTACAACACACAGCAGAACCCATCCTGACCTGGGTTACTATACCATGACATAGGACCCCATAGGTGTTGGCACTGCATACAGATTAGTAATCTGGGGCCTAAGCAAGTAGGGCTTTGAGTCATGTTCACACATGGGTATGCGTGAACACAGCATTGTGCATTAGGACAAATGCAATTGCAAATGAATGTTACGAAAGCCACATCTGCTGCACAGCACCGCTCACTCTTGACGTCTGGGTGGACATACACATCCAACTGTGCCGCCTTATCCACCGGCAACAGCTCATACAGCCGCTGCTGGGCCGCTGCCAGCTCCAACTGCCTTAGTGCCTCTGCCGCTGCTTCTGTAGCCTCCTTACTTGGCGGAGCGCCATTCTTCTTGATGTGTGTCAGAATATTCTTCAGCCTGCCTTCCTTGAGGACCTTAGTCAACTTACGGTCATCAAAGGGGTTTGGATCTAGCACTAGGGTTTTGAGTTTTGGTACTGAGGCGAGCTCCTGAGGTACTGCTGTCAGGCTGCAGTGACTGAGCTGGAGGTCTGTTAGCATTGATAGTTTAGAGAGACCTTCTGGGAGGGCTGTGATGCTGTTGTGGGAGCCGATCAGCGTTGAGAGCTTGGGTAACTTTACGAGTGCAGCAGGCAGAGCCTGTGGAGATGATTCAACATCCAAGTTGGCAGAAATTGAAAACCACTTTTGGACTATATCTTGCCTGCTTGTATTGCTTGCAAGACCATTAATTGATTGCAGGCAACTGCATTCTGTGACGACTGAAGATAACACTGCGATGAAGCGTTACCAGAACTTCTGCCAACAGGGGTTGCACCATACCTGGATGTTGTTGTAGCTGATGTTGAGGTAGTGCAGCTCCTTGGCATTGACGAGTTCCTCTGGCAGCAGCTGCAGCTTGTTCCTGCTGATGTTCAAAGTGTGAAGCCGAGGAAGGTTGAACACCGAGGCGGGAAACTGCTCCAGCTGGTTGCCTGGTCAGCAATGCAATTGATACACAGCACCCACATTTGCACGGTTGTTTTGGAGTACTGCTGAAGGCTGCTCGAAAAACTCAGTGATTCTGATGAGCGAAAGACTGAGCTGACATGCACTAGCTGCAACTTGGGCTGTGTTGCTCTGGGGCGCTATACTAGAAAGTACAGCTCAGCAGAGCCTCTGCTCGTGAGTCTGCAGGATTGGTTTCTTCTTTGATTCATGCATAGAAAACATGCCGTTACGAGTAATCACAGCTGCATCTGTGCTGATAACACTCTCTGTCGTCTGCTGTGTCACCTTCAAGGATGAGTGTTCTAAGCAGTGGTAGGGTGCTGATGCCATCAGGAAGAGTGATCAGCCCACAGTGCTGAATTAGCAGCTCTGCAGAAGAGGAGTCCAAATGAGTTTGAGCAAACCCTCCAAATCTGCACTCAAATGCCTCAAGTCCCTGCAACATAGCGCATACCCTGCTGCTGCTGACTGCAGCGCTTGTCTCACACAGGCTGTATAGCCTCACCATGCAAGTTCGTCATCAGGCCAACATTGTCTGGTAAATGTGTCAGCCTGGGGCACGAGCTCAACTCTATGAAGGTGAACAAGGGTCCTGTTGCACATAACTCTGCCGGCACAGTATCGTTGCTCTCTTCAAGACGTTTGTCCAGCGTCTTGCCAGTGATTCTGAGCTCATGCTTGTTCTTGTCAACACAATCTTGTATCTCAGGCCACATATTGCGTGTAGAGAAAGTCGTTGGGGGCAGGCGTTGGCGGGTAGCGTCTGAGCGCAGACGATCTCAGGAATACTAGACTCCCAGCTGAGTATGCAGAAGCAGCAATAACGATACGACTGCAGGTATCACAGTCAGCAAGAGCATGAAACAAGGCTTATTGAAGCAGACCGTCTAGTAGCGGCGTCGATTGGCAGCAGCCCGGCTGGCAGTACGTACAGCCAGCGCAGAGTGAGACAGCCTCATCTGAGGGCTTTACAATGTCACAGATCCATTTGACACTGACGATGATCATGTTCTTCAAAAGTGACGATAGGATCAAAGTGTAGCACTCAACAAGGATGCTTCAACTTTGAGAAAAGGGAGCACTCTCCCTCCACTTGAGACGATCCGTCCTTGGTTCCTTGACTGACAAACGTGAGATACATCACAAAACAAGACAAATCAGTGCTCGTCGTTGGTGCACTGTACAGACAGCAACTAGAACTGCACAAAATACTGCCAGGTGCAATTGATGCAGTCCCTGATCAAGATACTCCATACAGTATGCACAACATCGCTAGTCCCAAGCTGTTCGCTACTTTGAGCACTCCATCAGTATCGGGTAGAAACCACTGGTGGCACAGCTGCAACACTGCAGTCAACGCTGGCAGCCGGGCAGATGCCACCGAACAGCAGGATCTGCTGATATGTATCGAGTGTATACACTTGAGCACCTAGGTATGAGCAGATTCTACGCTGAATGCCAGGAAAGACTGTATCATTATTGAAACAGCCCGAAAGACTGACATCACACCATGCAACACACACTAGTCAGAACCTCCAGTTGCTCCAGACCAATTGTCATATTTCTTCTCTATATCCCAACTATCATTGCTTCTGGGCAAATACAGGTTCAGCCTACCAGACACCGGGCGAAAACGCTACAAGCTGGCGTTGATGATATCAGATCAATAATAGATCAATACAGCTGTTGCATGTCTGCCGGACATCATAATCTCCAGTCAAGTCATTCTGCCCTTTTTCAGGTCAAATACCGCAGCAGTTCCTTGGACCTGTCGAGACCACTCGCCTGATCAATCATGAGATACAAGAAGAGACACTCCTCTGAACGTCCTATTTGCAGCAGCTGCAGCTGCATGCACTGCTGCTGGTGCGATGTCCTTGGTTGGGCTCTCATGGTCACCTGCTGCAGCTGCTCTCTGCACATCTTGATGGTAGTAGCCATGCATGGTCAGGTCGGCAAACTGCAGATCATGAACACAGACACCTCATCAGACCAGCAGACCAAAGATCCAGGGCCGAGGTGTTGCTGAAATATTCCAACTCCCTCTCTCTTGCAGCCATCCTGCATGTGCACCCCCCCCGCCCCTTCATCACCAGATGACACCACAGACAGGGCTGCAGTATCTACATGAGAGTTGCATCAGACAACAATGCTGCATATACTGACGACAATGTTTACATTTTGGCGTCTCAATCATCACCCTACCTCTCCGAATGTCATGCCCGGTGTCCAGTGCCCACTATCAAGACACAGCAGTGACCCCAGTGCCTCAGCACCTCGAGGAGCATCAAGCTTCATGCTGGTCTCTGGCTGCATAAACACAGCAAACGTGTTCCTGCTGACACCAGGCCCTGCAGCTGCTGCTCTGACATAATGTGGAGTGGCCCTCAGCAAACCACCTGACTGGATGGCCATGACTTGACCCATTTGATATGCGATGTGGTCGGCAGGTATAGATGCTTGAACTATGTTGCCTGATCTGTCACAGATGTAGAGACCAGCTGCAGGGTCTGGGTTATGAACCTGCTGACCGTCTTTGATGTACATTGCTGATGTCAAACCTGTAAGATGTAACAGTGCAAGAGATCAGCAGTCAAACTTGACATTCTGGCAATCGTCTGGTAGATGTAGCTGGGCAGGCTGCAAGATGCAGACCAACAAGCACAGTTGTTGGACAATGCGGACAGAATGCACTGACACTGGAGGTGGACCTGGAGCAATTCACACAAGGGGATCAGCTGTTATCTGTTGTGCTCACCAGTAAGTGCACCATGATCCAAGTGCCAGCCACACCAATCCTGATCAGCAGCTGATGCCGCCTGCTGGGCACCATCTTCCACAGGAAAGTAGTGCAGCAGTCGGGCCTTATGGCAGCAGCTGCTACTCAGCTGCCCTGCAAAGTCCAGCAACTGCTGCTGCTCAGCGTCAAGTGGCTCGCCCGTGGCATTTGCCAGCTGCTGCTGCACATACCTGCGTATGCAAAACACGTCGCACTTCAGCTCACAGCTGGATCCCATTGCTCACAACATGAGCTAAGTGTAGCAAGCGACACCGCCATGCTTGTGCTTATTATGATGTACCAGAACACAAATTCCGCGATCAAGGTCCTGCTAGTGCTCATTATCTGCTACAACTGCCTCAGCGGCGGCTGGCAATGGTGAGAGACCTTGGAGCAATCATCAGCCCTACTGCTTCTGCTGCTGTTGCGGTTGCTGTTGGTGATAATGACAGTATCACAATTACCTGCTACAGTGACCTGCTAACTTCAACCCTACTGAGACTATCAGCGCTCCCAACTGCTTGAATGCTGTTTCAAGTTCAGGAAGCGCATCTCGCGGCCACAGGTTATCGCTGTAGTAGGCCTTGTACTTGTCTGCCGTCTGCTGATCTACATTGTATGTGTCCTGCAGGAAACATTCAGATAGGGCAGTGAGCGTGTCCCAACGGCAGGAAAGATAGAAGATCAGAGTATGGTAGTGACTTGCTCAATGAACTGCCCAGAATGAAACGGCAAAGACAGGCATGGTCATGAGTCTCCTAACAGTCACAACAGCAGGACAGTAACAGCATGTACCAAAACGGAAACCTTGCTTTTGTCATGCCACAAATGCAACCAGTGACGAAGTACCTGTAACGGGTTTGCATAGAAGCTGCCCTTGTGGGTATCCTTCCTGCCGCTGCGCAGTGCCTCCTTGCCGTGGCTCCAGCCGACATTGTAGCTGCTAGCCTCGTGTTCTAGGGCCTGCTTCACTTCAGCAGGCAAGTCCTATAGTGCAGTACATCATACGGGCGCTAGGATTGTCGGTGCACAAGCTGCACTGCCTTGATGGGTGCTACGGTGACAGCATGGAACCCACTTGCAGCTGCAGCATTAGTCAAGCCAAAACCAGTCCTGCTAGGAAGGCTAGCATTGCTTTCTGCCGAATGGGGATGCTGCCGAGCAAGTTTACTTCTGAATACAACAAATAGCACATTGTTGGCAGTTTCATGGACTGACCGGACGGGCTCTGAGGCTCCTGCACACTTTCGGCTTTCTGTCGTTTCACTCACCGCAAACTGCTGAGCAAGAGGCAGCAGTCGCCGTCTGAGCTCAATAAAGTTGGGGACTCCTGAAACTGTGATGATGCCCAACCCGTTTGGCCCATATCCCTGCAGTAGAGGAACAAACAGCACGTGCTTCTTACGCGATGTGCACAGGCAACCCGCTTTAGAGGGGCACGGCAGGCAGAAGCCAGCTGCTCAGCCGCTTTCAGGGGGTTAGACGCACTACATACCTCTACAAGCTCGTTAGTGAGGTCAGCCGCTGGATCGAGCAACTTTTCATAGGGAATGCTGACCACGGTCGCCATTGAATGCAGCCCAAGGTTGCAAGCAGCAATGACGGACCCCTGCGTCTCAATAGTTAGCGAGCACCATCTGTGTGTAAACACGCTCAGTGGCTTCGCATGGAGATATGAGCACAGTGTACGTGTCAGGCCTTAATTCCTTGCCGACGATCTCGCGGCTGTTTCTGAACGAAGAAACACAGCTGCACACTTTTGTTGAAACACACACACCAGGTGTCTAGTCTCTGTCACCGGGATGACACACACGCGGTATTTTGAAAATTGAGAACGCAGCATTTGGTGACGTTTGATGATCCGGCGCGCACGAAACACTCCTTGACATGATGGAAACAGCAAACAGTTGTAGATAAAGACTGAGTTGCATGAAGCATGCCCTCCTGTCTGTCAGTAGGCGCCACACCCATGCCGGTAGGGTTGCAGTGGGCACCCAGTGGGCAAGCGTCGCGACAGCAACCTACGCAACACCCATGAGCAACAGCACTTACGACCCAGCTGCATGCACATGCGGTTGAAACCTTTGCCATGATTACCACGTCCCACTCATTAAAGTAGGCTGGCTGGTCTACTACATGCATGCATGCATATGATGCAGCTGCAGGGTAACAGCTATGTTCACATGGCCTATATCTGCCTCATGAGATCAGATCCAAACATTACATGTATGCTTCACCTGTTACTGCGACTTCAGGCAGTCAGGCACGGCATACTGGTGCACTGCTGGCACCTGGCTTGTCAACAGTCTTGCCAGCAGCAAAATGCATCAAGCACAAGCAACAAAGCATTACAGTATAATCGTTCAAGTTCGAGCCACTCATGGGGCTTGCTGGGAGTAAGCAGCTGCCTGCTGGGGTCACACTCACATGACACTGTAACCCGATTCAACTCATCAAGGCATCGTGGACAGTGTCAACTGGTCTCCAAATCACACTCTCAGACCTGTCAGAAATGCAACAGACCTCAGACTGCGAGATGTTTCCATATCACAGGTCTATCAGAATTTCCTGGTGGTAAGTACAGTCTGTGATCTGATGTATAGACACACCAAGTGGTGGCAGCTTTGCAGCAGTGGCACTGTTCCTTGCCAGGAACACAGCCGCAGACGACCACAGTATCTAAAGTACTCACTGTCAATAATAACATACTGCAGCACCTGTTGTGCAGACAGCAGCTGCTTTCACCACAATTCAATGCAAGATATAGCAAGGAATGCAAAGGGAATTGATAAGAAACAACATGCAGCTGATGTATGCAATCGCCCGTAGTTAGATTAGCTGGACATGATATATGTGAGGAAATAAACACAGAACACTGTTAATTGACGACCGCAGATCGTAAGCAAGTTCTTATCCACTCGGCTGTATCACGTTGAACAATAAAATGCAAATTGTACCGATATGCTTGGAATATTCAACCTTGACGGTGCCTTCTGTGACAGACCCGACCTAAGCAATGGTGTACAAATCAGACAAATACCTGTAATTATGCGAGTAATCACGTAAAGCTCACACATCTGTCATGGTGTACAAAGTGAATGACTCTGTTGGCTAATATGCAGAAAACACAACGGGGCCATAGAACTTGCCACCAGCAGAATACCCACGTAACCCATATGTAACTTTCACACTCGCCCTTCGTTCAGCAGCTCTCCATAACGTTGAGATAATCTCTCTGCCGGATGACTGCACAGGGCATGCACCAGACATCAAACAGTTTGCAGCCACAGCAGCAACATGCGGCGAGGCCTGACTGGTCCCCTGAAGTTTGTAGTACAAGGATGTGCTAACTTGTGGAGACACTGTACTGAGGATCCCAGTGCCCGGAGCCAGAAAGGTGCGTACCTTTGCCTCATCACTAACTGTACTTGCAGGCCAGTAGTTGCTGTAGCTGCCAGGTGCCTTGCCACTTGCATCTAGGGCTGTGACGGCTGCAACGCCCGGGCAGCTCGCAGGAAAGTGGCCCTCCATACTGGTGCCTTGATTTCCCGCAGCTGCTACGACCACGATACCTGCCTTGGTGGCCTCATCAAAGTAACTGCATACTGCATCTTTCATTTGCTGATAGCTTGGAGCCGATGGGCTGATATAGAATGACAGGCTCAAGTTGATGACTCTGATGTTGTGTTGCGGTAGACCAGTTGTCACCACCCACTTCACGGCTTCTAAGACCCAAGACATGGCACCTTTGCCATATGCGTTGTTGACTTTGAGAGCGTACAAGGGGATGCCTGGACTCACACCTATGATGCCAGAGCCCTGGTTCCTGGCACCTACGATACCTGCAGCAGTAGATAACATATACTTCTCATGAGGTGTTAAGTTTGCAGGAAGTGCCGACCTTTGTTACAACCTGCCTGGATAAAAAGTCCTATGTCTGCAGACGCACGACTTGCTCACTCAGTGTGCATCAAGCAACAGCAAACAACACAGCAGGCGCCGCTGAAGCATTTCTCAAAGCACCATGGCACGCAAGGCATAGACACGCAGCAGACATGTATGCACATGCAAACATACGTACCCGCAATATGCGTGCCATGACCGTACTTATCCACCCTGGGATCCATATCATCACTTCTGACCTCAAACCCCCTCCCTTGCCCCATAGACTCCAGCGTGCTGTCATCCTTCACAAAACTCTTGCCTCCAACAACGTTCAAATCAGGATGTTGCCCATATATCCCGCTGTCAATGACGCCAACTGCAACCTGTCGGTTTGCTGGTAGGTCCTTGGGAATTCTAATGATGGTGCCCTGCCTGTACGCTTGAATACGAGACACCCCAAATGGGACATCTTCCCTGTCAGCCACACTCTCCCTGGGTAGCATTCGAGCTTGCTGAGGCCGTTGCGAGCCAGCTGCTGAAGCATCAGTTGGCTCGGCAACAACTTCTAAGGGATCAGCTGCCAGGCTGTCTGATGGCTTCATGCAGTCGCTGGTTTGCTGCATGTTACAGAGCTGAGTAGGCAAGCTAGGTGCATGAAGAGGTGCTTTGCCACAGCTGCCAAAGCGCTGCCTGATCCAGGCCGCAGGTTTGTCCATTCCTGCAGTGAGCTTGCATGCTGGTTTGGGTTGACCAGTGGCGGCATCAACTGCTTCCAAGGATGTAAAAATGATTTGATTGCTTTGAGGGCCACACAAGTGACCAGACCAGACCAGTTTGGTGTTTAGGGGGTTGTAGCATTTGGGCCATTTAAACCTGGAGTTGGGCGAGACAGAGATGCCTGGTGTCGTGAGCAATGCTAGTTGGCTGCAGTCCATACAGCGAGTCGGTGCGTGAGCAGTAAGGTGTCCTGAAACAGGCAAGCAAAAGCAGCAGCAAGAGGGTAGCAGTTCAGCAGAGCTGGACAACATGAAGTCTGGTGGTAATCAGATAACATCAACAATTAGAGCTGCCTCCACCCTGTCAGTATGGAGGCAAACAGATGAACATGCTGTTGAATAAGCAGCTTGATCATGTTCGCACAACAGTTGATCTGTGATTCAAAGTTCAGAACTGTACCACCAGATCAAGATAGTAAGTAGGCACTGCCTCAATCTATACAGGTAATCAACTTACTTTGTGATTCTACAAGAGTATCTGGGATTACAGCAGTTACATCAGGAGACTGCCATAACTTTGCAGCAACATCAGGCCTCGCTGAAATAAGCAGTCCCTGCACTCTTGATGCAGAACTTGCTGCAGGTCCTGCTTGGGGCACATCTGACACAACAGCAGCCTGACCAGTGCTGTCTGTGGACTGCTCGCTGCCAATGACACGGTGCAGGACAAAGCCGCGACTGCTTGCAGAGCCTGTAGTAGATGCTGCTGGTGTTGCTGCTACTGCATCAATGGCGTACGTGCGTAGCCTGTAGACATCACGGCCCCAGCACCAATATCACAACAGTCACAATGTAAAATATGAAGTTCGTGCGTAAGGTAACACGCAGCTAGGACAGGCACAGCTTGTAATCTAGCAGATGACTGTCCCGGTTCAGTGAATGATTCCCAGCTAAAGGATTCAAAAACACTATTTCACCTGTCTGAAGCTGCTGAAACATTAGCTGACTGAGATGTGAGCACCACGACGTAACGGCGGGACTCTTCTCCTGTGTACAAGGACACAACACACAAGTCAGATACACGCCGGGTACACGGCAGGTGTGCAGGGGCCTCCCGCTTACTTTGGTCAAACACAGACAATTGGCGTCTCAAGCATTGTAGTCATGTTGGTAATGCTCGCTGTTATTGGTTTTGCCCACTAGATGCGTCTCGCAATGCTTGAGCGTAGCTCCTGCCGACGAACAGTCTCGCACGAAGCACTGACTCACCTGCAGCTTGTGCATGCGCATCAAGTGGGTGTTGCAATTCAGGGCTTGTGCAGTGCGCGGGAGAGCTGAACAGCAGGATGGCACAGCACAAAAGCAAAGGTGCTGCTATACTGTATCTGTTTTGAACCATCTAATCTAAGAGGTTGTATGTTTCCACCAAGTCTGACATCAGAAACACCGTAGACCTGAGAAAGCTGCACTCATCTTGCTAAACATTTGTCAAAGATGCCGGTCGCGCCCGCTCATGTTCTCGGGGCCGCAAGGTTGCCGCAAACTATACTCAGCCCCTTCTGGCCAATGAAGCTGTGTAAACATCGGAAGAAGGATATATAAAATACTGTTGCACCCAGCAGACAATATCTCGCAGGCGACTCTATATAAACAGGGTGTTGCAGGTCGGTTTAACCGAACTTCGGTGCGAAGACTCCATGCACTTCACAAGAAGAAGCTCGCACCGCTGTGATGTAGCGTTTGCATGCAGCTGATGGTCGCTTGTGACGTGTACAGTGGGCTGTAAATGAGCTTTGACTGGCTGGTCACATAGTGAGGCAGTAATGAGTAGGCCCCTCATGAGTCGGCCCCTGCCCCGATGACTCATTGACCAGCTGATTCAGCACTCAGTGCGCCTCATCCAGCAATACAGCGGCATCACATCGTGTCGACAAGATTGTCAACATGCAGCACACAATTTTATGAGTCGTTTGTTGCTGTTAAGCTGGTGGCCGATAGCTACATTCAAAGCTTCTGAAATGGGGCGCGGGGCCGATGGCAGTATTGCTATGGCTGATGGGTAGTTTACATATATAGCTACATTCATATTACATTCAAAGCAGACAGAACCGTAGAGGGTTTGAAGTCACCTGAAGGTGCGAGGATACCATGATTAGCACGTACTGTCACAAGCAAAACACTCGGTGAGCACTCGGACAACAGCAATGCAACTTGCAAAGACACAAACAGCTCAGCCAGGTGAGAATCTAGCCTGAGCGCTGGTCCTCACTGAAATTCTCCTAGTGCTGCAGAGATACAATGTCCAATCAGGACAGTAGGACAGGTGATCATCGCATCAAACCGCGGGTGGAACACAACCAAGTATGAAGATCAAAACAGCTGCTGCATCAAACACAATCCCTGCAAGCACTAGGCCAGACGGAGGCTGCAGGCAGCAGTGCGTCTGACCAGTACATCATGAAACCCGCATAATGGAAGCATCGTCCGTATCAGGTAGATGCTCGCCCTCTGAGGGCAGTTGACAGAGATCCACATTCCATCATCAGCAGATACATCAGCGAACTCTACAGTCTGTGACAGCAGACAAGATGGCCAACCAACTGCAATATGGCAGCTCGCAATATTCACCATTTGACTGCACCACATGGCGAATGACAGATGATGCCATCATCCTTATGAGCATCACAACACCAGCACAAACTGGTATGCAACGATGAGGTGTTCCAGATAGTGTTCTATCACTACTACACCATACCAAAGACACCACAAGCATCCAGGCTTTCACAATCAAATGAGAGACAAGGCGACATAGACTTACACAGGGGAACTACACTATACCCTACACCAGAGTCACATACACATTACACATGCATGAACCTTCAGCCAGAATGTATTAGCAAGCCACCATAGTATACCATCATCGAAAAGAGCCCTGTGACAATAGTGACTCATGTGTGGATCAGCTGACTGACAACAAAACCTGCTGCCAATTAACCACGATGCAACAAAAACTTGATATATTCAATCTGGTGTGCTACTTCTACCCATGTGTTGTATAAGCTGATCATGCGGGCTGGTCTGTGAGAGTTGATAGTGTCATATGACACAGGCACCCACAGCACTGACAGAAACTTACATTGCACACTGCGCAGCGTGCTTGACAGAACAAAGATCAAACTACAAGCCTGGGTGGGTATGTTGGAAACTACCCCTGACGTGAAAGGATTGTGGTGTACAGTCAGCAGTACAGGTTGCACACTGAGCAAATGGCTCAGAATGCAGTAAACAAGGCAACATGCTTGCGCAGCATATGCACTGAGCAAACCAGACAAGCTGAGTCACTTCACCAACATCAGATGCTGCTGGTGCAACTGCTGCTGCTAGCACTGCTGTTGGTTGCTGGTGAAGCTTTGCTGACATCAGACAGAAGCTGCCGCTTGCCTCCAGTTGCTGCAGCAGCAGTTGGTGCAGTGCTACTGATGCTTGTTATCCCTCCTGCACTTGCACAGCCCATCCTTGCTGCAGCTCTACTGCTGCTTCTGCTGCTGCTGGCTGCCTGTACTGTCATACGAGCCACGTTGACTGGTTTCCACCTCAGTACAGGCTCCAAAAAGGGGTCCATGTCGACACTCCGTTCTAGCAGGCGCACTGCTGCCCAGAAGTTGCCTTTCTGCAGCTCGAGCAAGCCCCAGGCCTACATGCCAACACCACAGGTGGTGTAAGTGCAAAGTTGCAATGTTGAAAACAGCTTGTATGAACTTTGAAGCACTAGATGAATTTGCATGGGGAAGCAAAAGCGACACATGCAGTTGCTGCTGAGACGCTTGGCTCATGATAACACTACAGATGAACGTGTCTGTGCAGCTTTCTGAAATCCCAGGCATGAAGAACGCCATCCGCACTGAAATGTCAACCTGTCACAACAAAAGCATGCCAGCTCTGCAGCTACCGACTGACCTGTGCTAGACAGCCGCTGTCAGGGTTGACCTGTAGACCCTTCTGCAATATCTGTCGTGCAACATGCAGCCTCAGAGGGTCATGAGTTCGGCCCAGACGCCTTTCCATCTGCACAAGAAGTAAAAAGAGTTTAGTGCCAGGGTTTTGCGTGCCATATGTGCTCTAGGCAGGCTTGCCTACATATGCAGCCCCACCCACCAAATGAATGAGTACAGATGTGAGTGGCCAACACTATGGTCTGTGTGCTTGGTTTGTCCTGTGCTTCTTAGTCCATCGGTAGCGGCAACGCAGGAAGCATTATGTAGGAGTGAAGCCGTTCGAGGGTTGCTGCTGCTGTCTATACACTTCGCTTCACATACCTGTGCATAGGAGACCCAGACCTTGCACATGGTGGGGTACTGCTCCAGCACTGCCTCAAACGCTGTCCTTGCCTGTTCATACTTCTCCTGCCGTGCCAGCTCCAATGCATACCTGTTCAACAGTGTT
>JARWLF010000298.1:0-19387 GCA_029853055.1 Scenedesmus sp. KT-U
TACTCAGTCCTCCTCGGGTGATACAGCATGCATGCAATGCAAGCAGAAGTCTACTGCTGTAGCAGCCAACCACCACCGGCACACAAGACTGTAGCCGTTGACAAGAGCAGTAACTCGCCTTACTGCCAGGACATTCGCCACGCAACCTAAAATCTTTCACAGCAAACACACACTTCTTCACAAAAAGCTTCTGGCACTCATTGCACTTGCAGAATGGACACAAGCCCTTATGTGCTGCACCCAGTATCACAGCATCTGGATGTGCACGTGCTGCATCTGCTGTAGGCTTGGCAAGCTTGCCCTCGAGCTTCTTCAGTGTACAAGGCACACAGATCTTCCTGCCACCTTTGCCTCCCTTGCCCTGACCTTTCTGTGGACCTGTGAGAACAGGCTGGCGCACCAGAACATGTCTCTGTATAGCTGCTTGTGCATGCTGCTGAGAATGAACTATCTCATCAGCTGCTGCAGCTGTTGCTGCTGTATGAGAGATTTGCTGACCTCCATTCTCCTCCATGGCAACACCAGCAAGTGAATCTGCACCATCATGTTGTGCACTACAACCAACTGCCCCAGGTGTCTGCTGCATAGGTGCTGAAGCAGCATGTGCTGCTTGACGAGCGATGGTCTGACGCTCCTGTTTGCTCAAGGTGTTGAAGTGATCCTTGAGCTGCTTGTGGTGCTTGAAGGTGTACTTGCTGCCGTGCTGCTGCCCTGAGCAAGCTCATTCCACTTGACAGCAAAGGCAGTGAAGTTGATGCTAGCTGCAGCCACCCTTAGAGGGCTGCTAACGTTACCACTGATGAAAGAAGGCAACAACTCGAGAAACAACTGCTCTTCATCCTCGCCTGACACAGGGCTGATGGGCTCCCTGCCTTCCAGCCTGGTAGCAATGCTGTCAGCCAACCAAGTAGGTAGCTGCCGCTGCTGCTTGATGGTCAGAGCCGGGGTCTTGGCTACTGCATCAACATCAACCATAGCTGCGTCCGTCTCTGGCTGCAAGCTGAGATCTCCACTTGCTGCAGGACCAGAGGTACGCCGCCTCTTTTGGTCCCTGCAGCTACTGCCGTCAAACTCCTCATCACTGTCTAGTGCTTGATTGTTGCAGAGCTCCCTCACAACATTCAAGGCAACCCCAGCTGCAGCAGTACGCTGCTGCCGTTTACTTGGGCTGATGACAGCAGGTACTTGTGCAGAGCATCTGGCTGGGCTGTTAGGTTTGGGCTTAGTTGCACCCTCTGCTATAACCAGGCCTACTGCTGTTGAACCAGGTGTGCCAGTTGCTGTAAGCACTGCAGGGCCAGTGGCAGCCTGAGCAGCTGCACCAGTTGTATCACCAGAGTTGACATCTGTAGTTTGCTGAGCCTGCCATCCTGCCACTGTATCATCTGCTGCATCCCAATCATCATCACTATCACAACCCCTGTTCTCTAACAACTCCTCATCCCAGTCTGCTGGCAAGAGCTCTGGCTCTTCGTCATCCAAATCCAACACTGGCTCTGCACCGTCTGCTGCTGCCGGCTGCTGCTTAGATGCTTCAGTGGCACTAACACCCGCTGCAGGCTGTTGGTCAACAGCTGCAGCTGCACTGGCATTAGCTACAAGCTGCTGACCAACAGCTCCTGCTGCAGTGAGATCTGCATCTGCTGCTGTGTCTGACTGCTCTGGGTCTTGCAGTTCTGCTGGGTTGAGAAGAGGAAAAGGCATCTCTAGACCAAGCTGGCTGCAAAGCTTGTTGACTCTCAGCTGTGTCATGAAGTCCATGCAATGGTCATAATGCTGAATGACACTGGGCTGCCCTGTGAGCTTGAGTTGTGCCTTCAAAAGACTGAGCTTGACGTCATAATTGAAGCGGGCGAAGCGATCAGAGACAATCCCTGCATGTGACAGATAGAACAGCTGCTCAGAGTGAGCCCCCACAACAACCATTGCTGCTATGCATGCATGCATATGTTCCTTGGCTCAGCAAATTGAACCAGCAAGGTGCAGTGTGACCATACTGTAGCTCACCTAAGGCTGTGATCTCATTCATTCTGCCTGTGGTGTGCAAGCTACGTTCAATGACCAGATTGGCTGCCTCATTCTTTGAGCTGCCACGTGTGGATCGCCATGTAGTCAGGCCCTGCTTGGTCCTTCCCACCTCCACATACATATCTACACCTTCTGGATCTGTGAAGCCAACCGCAGTAAGTACATGTGTCAGCTTACAATGCATATGGCTACACACATTACAGAATGATCTACTGCATGGTAGAATTGTGCAACTCATAGGACTAGACACATTGCTGCTGTTACCACACAACACATGTTGTTTGTTAAACCTTGGACATAAACTCTCAGCTGACTGATGCAGTAGTGCCTGCAACGAAGTTTGCTTTTCTGTAACCAAATCAGCAAGCAATACTCACCGCTCAGCATCCCTTTGCGCACAAGCGTCAACTGGCTGTTAAGCACAAGCTCAAACTTCTGCAGACCCTCCTCACCACCACGCACCAGTCTGCGGGGCTTGCCTTCTATGGTGGTGTCAACAAAGGCATTCTTGTTGCCGATGTACTCCTTGTACCAGGCCTGTAAGCGCTCCAGCTGCTTTTCAGGCTGCAGGTACACACGGCGCACAGTCCTCTTCCAGGTGGAGAGAGGCAGTTCCTTGACCATCCCAGCATCTGATGCAAACCTGAACTTGCTGTTGCTTCTCCTGATGACCTCACAGGTTGCCATCAAGTCCTTGGCATTGAAGTCAAAGAATGAACAAGCCAAGGCCTTTACTGCCGACCCTGCATTGATAACAACAAGACTCAGTGGCGTCGAGAGTGACCTGTCTGCATGAAGGGTAGTGGCATTCATATCCACCACATGACACAGTCACATCAGTGAGGGCAGTCGTCAGCAAATTGCAAGCCAAATTGCTCACCGTACAACGCATGATTCTTGTCGAGTAGCTTGCCCAGCCTGCTGAACAGCACATGTCCAGGGTCCATCTTGACTGTGATACCTGGTAGGACTCTTTGCAGCAAGGCTTCCACAGTGTGTGGGTTATCCACTGTCACATAGGAGATGCCCTGCAAGCAGTTCAGAAGACATCTTGCTACTTGCATCATGCATGAACACGTATAAAGCCACACATGAAACATATAAGGATGCAGAGACACCTGTTGGCTGCTCAAGGCTACATGCCAAGACAATCAAAGGTGAATGCAGGTCCAATGTTACATACCTGGCCATGCAGCTGCAACTGGCGTTTATTCAGCTCTTTGAGCTGCTGCTCTACATCATTCAAGCTTGTGCTGTACACGTTCCAGTAGCCCAGCACCACTCCAGATGCCCCCATGGCAATCAACATGCCTTCATAGTTGCCCACCATGCGCTTGGCTGTCTCATGCACATGATCCAGTGACATGTGCCCATCTGCCTTCTCCCTGGACATCATCTCAGCCTGCAACTGACGGCGTGCATCGCTGGTTTCCGTGAATACTCTGGCAGCAAACTTTGCATCCAGCTTGCGCAACCCAAAGCCTTCAGGGTCCCATGGTCCCCTGAGCTTCTCACCAGGTGGCTTCTGCTGTGCAAGGCTGTTGGGCACTGCTGCAGCACCAGCTGCTTCTCTGCACTCATCAAGAAGCTGCTCCTTGGGCTGCTGTTCCTGCTGCTGTGGTGCAGGCTGCTGCTGCTGTGGTCCAGGCTGATGCTGCTGTGGTTCAGGCTGCTGCTGCTTTGTTGGAGAGAGGCTGGCACACACAGCAGAAAAAACCTTCTGTACTGGACCCAGGAACCTTGTTAACTGCTGACTGCTCTGAAGATGCTGCTCTGTCTGCTGCTTTCTGGATGTGTTTCTTGCTCCATTGGCAGCAGCAGCAGCAGCAGCAGCAGGTTTGGCAGAAACAGCCTTTGCACTCCCAGCTCTGTTGCTGCCAGATGTTGCCTGACTGCTAGCAGCTGCTTGAGCTGGAGATACAGCAGCAGTGTTACTGGCTGGGAGGCTACCTGCAGTTGCTGCAAGGTTTGCCGCTGCAGTAGTGCAAGCAGGAGGTGGTGCACCCTCTGCTGCAGCTGGACTGGTACTGTCTGTCTTGGTGTCAGCTGGATTGGCACCTAGCAGCTGTTGCATTGCCTGCAGCCTCTGCCTACGTGCAACCTGATACTCACAATAGACCTTCAACGTGCGCACCACCCTGCAACACAACAACAGCAGTAGCAGCAATAGCAGCAGAATTCATTGTTTTGAGTGTGATCTGGATATGAAGTGCATATGTTGCTTACCACTTAAAGGCAAGATAAGCAACCAAGCCTGACACTGTGTGATTCCCACCTGCTGGCCACATGCTCGTTGCGCAACATGGCAATCTGCTCAAATGACACTCCCAGGGAGCGTTGGCGTACAATGTCATCAGCCAGGGCACGCTCAACACATGTATTGCCAGACAGCCAAACCCATGGCAGTACATCAAACAGTGCAGGCTGGAAGTTGAGAGACAGAAAGTCACTGTCCCACGTGCTGAATGTGTAATCTGCACAGCATACAGCATGTTCTTGAATAGTTGTCGAGGGGACATGCCAGGCTGAGATGCTGGCACATTGTACATCTGCTAAGAGGGCAAGATGGGAACTGAAGAGGAGACCATGTTCATATGGATGTTACTACACAGTTGCATACTGTCACTCAGCATACATGTGCATTGCTTACCCTTGCCGTTATGAGCTGAGCATTTCTTGTGCGTTATACCATAACTGAACACCTTGATCTGGCCATCTGTAGTCAGTACACAGCGTGTACCCTGCCTTAAGCCATTGCCCTCTAACACCCCCTCCTCCTTACACTTGGGGCACTTGAGGTCTCCTGCCTTGCGCAAGTGATTATGAGAGACCTGCAGCACAACATTATGCGACATGTCGCACGAGTGGCTCCAACTGCGAAGTGCATACAACCACATACTGCTGGCCAAGTCTGACATCACACATGTTCTGCTGCTGCCTTGTAGATGTGTGTTACCACTGCATCGAGGCTGAAACCCACCACAGGGTTGAAGACACCAAACTTTTGCTCGCCGATGTAGTGTTGCCATAACGTGGCTGTAGGCCTCGTCAATGGATTTGTGTCCAGCACAGGACCAATGCAGCAGTTCCCAGTGCGCCTGATTGTGGCCCACAACGGAGGCATTGAGCCCTTGCCATCTGCTCTACCAGTTTTATAATTGACTGGTGGGCGATGAGACATGAGCTCCTTGCGCATTTTGGCCTCTGCGGCATCTGCTGGTGTTTGCACCTGGCATCCTTGCGCGGTCTGTCCCGCGGGTTTTTGGGTGCTCATGACAGCTCAAACCGAATGATAAGTTGGGTTAAATCAGTTTTACATTGTCACAACCGCAAATGAAGACCGGGAACACGACAACGCAGAGGAGTTCAGGTTTGAACTGGTTGTTAGCGAGTCATGTGCAGAGCGCTGTTGCGCTGATGCGTGTGAAATACTCTTATACTAATCAAGGATACACCACAGTGTGTTGCTGGCACTGGCAAGCGCGGCATGTCACTGAATTGACGCCTACTCAATTCACTGAGTGAATTGAACCCCATACCAGTGAATTAAACCCATCAGACCCCAACAACTCAACAAAGTAACTGGCGCAGACCACAATAGTTTATTTTCCAACGATCATTTTGCGCTTGGAATGAATCAGATTACAGTGAGATCATTGTGCTGTGTGGCTCTTTCGAGTCCAATGTTCAGCGTTGAACTTCGACGCTTCGGAAGCCTGCAGGCTGACAGCCTACAGTGTTCAGCTATACGGCTGACGTGTTTGTATAGTACAGTACACATGTGCGGTGCTGTGACTGCTGCTACTTAAGGTGCGCAACAGTGTCAACGTGCGCCTTGATGGTGAGGCAAAGAGCATCTTACTGTCTTTCCAGTCCATTGTCTGACTGCAGCCCAACCGGCACTGCTGTTGGCACCGTGGGCCACCGGAGCATGAAGGTGCCTGCCACGTCAGTAGATCTACTCTAAAGTGACTGTGCCAGCTGCAAGACATTGTAGTCAAGACATTTTGCTATCACCCTGTTGTTGGGACATCTCGCTGCCACTTGCGTTGTTGAGGCAGTTGGAATACGGAATGGTGAGCCTGATATCGATGAGAAAAGTACTGCAAGTGACAGCCTTGCATTGTCACTTGCCTCCCAAGGGGCAGAACAGGCTACTTAAGGCAAGTGCTACTGTTGGTAACTGTCGCTTGTAACATGAAGCTGCATACTTTGTTCAGCATGAAATATAAGGAACAAGGTGACATGAATGGACGAGGAGCTACTTGTTTCAAGACCCTACAAGGCACAACCATCAACCAACATGTAAGTGCCTGACGGGTAGGCTCTGAGAGAGTGCTGAGATGACCTGCCAGGATGCATTGAGAGTTGTTGCAGGAGTGGTTTCAAGAAGACTGTCGGCCGTGTAGCCTAGTAAAATTTACTCCCTTCCAGCATCCAGCAGACAAGGATCCAGAACAGGTTCAACTACTTGGTCTGCGGATTGCGGTTTGATTGCTTCGTTTTACAACAACTGCAGAGTTTGCAGAGTAGTCCAATAACTATGACGGCCGAATGCTGCGCACTACACGAGTATTGACCTCATTAGCGGCATCTTGTCGGGAGGCAGCACTGACTATTGGAAGGTCGATATGATCACAAAATGTTGCAAGGAGGTCACTTGAGAGTAGAAGAGTGCAACAGATGAGGCAGAGGGTTCTGGTCTGTGCGATGACCATCAGCTTTGACTCCCGAGACAGCCCATCTGCACTGCAGTGCAGAGGTAGTAAAGTTGCCAAACAGCTACCTCACATGACAACGGAGGTAGCATAACGAGGCGGAGACTTGCCCCCTGAGGGCGCAGTGCTGTGCACCAGCCGCTGCATGATGCATGCCATACTATGTGTCGGACACAGTGGCATGCTTACTTGGGCTTGAAACTCATCAAGAAGTGTCGCTATCACACTACGAATTTGTCGCACATGCAGATCTACAGCGATGTGTTTACATGGCAGGTCCATGTTGGAAAAACGACCATAAATGCTCAGATTGCAATGCTTGAACTTCAAGCTCAGCTTGAAGCTGTGTGTGCACCTACAGGCAGCTGGCCAGGCCAACTGTATGTGGCTGGCAGGAACCATGTTGATCATAAACTGTGACTGGCCAGCCAGTCAAGAGAGGCTATCGAATGCTGAGCAAAGTTCAGGTTTTGACTCTGCCACACAACATGCTGGCTTACAGTGTAATGGGTCACTTGAACAGGATGGAAACCATAATCAAATTGCAACATCTGAAGCCCTTCTGGGCTTTCTTAACGCTGGCTTATCACTTGTGCATGCGGAAGAAAGGCTCTCAGTGAATGAGTAGTAAAAAGATGAGCACCTTCACCAACACAGGAACCTGCTATAGACCCTTCGACTAGACTCTCGCTCTTAGAGTGATTGTTGTCACAAGCCGTTGCAGGGCATAACATAACATTTATTCTCCCCCCTGAGCTTCACGAGTTCAATGTCAGGCTTGCCAGCTGCAACACTTGACTGGGGATTGCCAGCAGTAGATTTGCTAGCTGCACTGGCAGATTGTTCAACATACTATCTTGGTAATACAGCCAAACAAACCTATCAGCTGAAGGCCTTATAGTGCTGCTATTCATCCAAGATGCTCTCTGCCCCTTGTACTGCTGCTATCACTGTCATGCAGCTGGGGGAGACAGAAGTGCTGGCTAGATTGTTGAAGGTTCTCAGAACGGTTGTTTTTATGGCAAAGAGGGTATTCTGATGCAAACGGACGCCCATGGCATCTGCTGCTGGACCCACTGCTGCAACACCCAGCACTCATCTCTATTATTGCCTCCATGATCATCTCTGAAGATCAGCTGTAAGTACTGTAGCTTCTTCATTCGGGGCATCACTTGCTGCAAACCTTCAATTGTGAGTGCGCAGATCAGATCTGTCACCGTCAGGAATCTCAATGTTTTGAAGGCACTAAAGATGTTGCTCAACTCACTTCTGCTGTTGTGCTGGGCATTCCAGCCTCCCTGCTGTGTGTAAAGCTGCTGCTCCATCTACCCATAGTGCCGGTACTAACGCTACTGCCATCACAAGCTGTCATCCGGCTCCTTTCCCCAGAGGTTACTGCTGCACAATTGTCATAACTGAGATGCACCTGGTCTTCATCTACTGGAGCACCGTACCACAAAGCCAGGTCCCTCACATTTGGCCACGCACCTGCTGCGGCTGCCCAGCCCCCTGACCAGGTGCTGTCAACAGCAGTAAGATGCTGCAGTCTGTGACTGGCAAGTCTTCTCAGATCATCAATGGCACACTCTGTCAGATGCAAGCTCAGCAATCTGGGACAAGCAGTTTGGATCACTCCAGGCTCAGGATCCTGGTGGGGGGTAGAAACCATGGCTGCAGAGAATGTCGTGCTGCAAGCGGAGGCTGCCGGCCTGTTTGGATTGGTGCAAGCGTCAGTGTGATTCATAGCCGCTGTGGCAGCCACATAAGCAGCACTTGCATCACTGAGGACCAATCTACTACACCTCAAGACCTCCAAACTTGTTGGCAAATGCTCCGATGGCAGCCTGAGGTAATCAGAGCCTGTATGTGTAATGGTCAATTCAAGTAACCCAGTCAGCTGGCGCAATGCATGATGCCAAGCTGGGAGATGATCTGCTGGCGCTGCTGCTGCTTGAAATTGCTGCAACTGCTGAGTCTGTTGATGAGTCATCTGGACCGTTTCTGACAAGCCAGCACCAGCACCAGTGCTGGCTGCTACTGCAGTCAGATTTGAGTTATGACTTTCATCCGAATACACTGCTTCTGCACTATTGCTGCTCAAAGTGACTAAATGTGCCCCACTGTCACCCAACACCTCAAAAGAGTCATCTGCCTGTTGCATAACATCCTGACAAGCGAATAATGTGCCAGTGTGCATGTTCATGTTGTCTGCCTCCGCATGTGGTGATTCTGCAATTGTCTCCTCTGCTGTAGCAGCCACTTCTGCCGTCACAAAGTTTCCAGCAAGCTCAAGACTTGTCAAGCAGTTTCCAGGACCCACAGCTGCGGCAGCCAGTGCAAGCAGCAAATCATGTGGCAGCTCATGCTCTCCGTGATAAGTAAGTACCTTCAGGGACTGCAAGTCTCTCACTGCTGCTGCTGCTGTCAAGGCTGATTTGATTGAGTGACGATCAACACAACCCCACATCATTGCATCCAGGATGCGAACCTGCAGACATTATCATATATCTTGAAGGCTAAGTGATACATGATGAACCAAGCAAAGATTTGATGTATTACAACCGTACATGTCTATGGCTGAGAAGAAACAGAAAACAGCCGTTGAACAAGTGGTTCTTTACTACATCCGAATTCTGAGACAGTACACATGAAGGAAAATGTGAATGGTTGACGTGCAGCTATTTATGATGTACCTGACATCTTGCAGCCACTACCCTGCAACTGCGTACACAAGGTCATTGTTGCAAGCAAACGTCAGCAGCAGCAACAAACCTACCAGTGTCTGTAAAGACTCAATTTCCTTCATGATACTCACCTCAAAGTGTTTCAGGGTCTTCAGATCAGCCACAAGATCAGCCAGGCGCCTCAACTTGTCCACACTAAGGTCCAACCGCAAGTTGCTGATGGTGTGAAGGAGGTCAACTGCTGGGCGGCAGCAGAATGGCGACAAACGACAGATAATGCTGTCAACAAGAGGGTTGTCGCTCCCGGGATTTATGTTTGAGTCAGCAGCATCTGACTGGTAACAAGGGTATATCCGATCTGCAGCATAGTAAAGTTCCACGGTCGCTGCTGCAGCTGCAGGTTTGTACAAACTGGCTTGAGGCCTGCTACCGTTGCTGGTATGAGTGGCAGTAGGTGTCTCCCGGTTACTCTGTTGCTGCTGCTGCGGCGGCGGCGGCGGCGGTCGCTGCTTGTTCCAGGTCATGTGCGTTCCCCCATAAAACCCTGTTGTTTCTAGCCGCAGACAGGTAAGAGTGTGATGTTGCTGCAGCAGCCACTGGCCAAATTCATCTAGGGTTTTAAATGTTGTTGCTGTTGATTTCGTTGCTTTCAACGTTCCTTCATCAAGGTATCTATCGACGAAGCGAGCAGAAGATGTTGGTAACATTGCTGCAGTCGCTGCTGCTGATGGTGCCAGCGTGCTCAACCTCAAGGTGGGACACCAGATATCAGGTAAATCTGACACGGATACAACATTCAGATTCTTCATGTTTAGTACAGCATTGGCCATTGCTGCTACTACTGCTACCTGGGCCATCTGCACTGCAGTATGAGGATCCATAGTTACAGGACTGCGTTCATCATCAGGAATGTCGAAATTGGGAGAGTGGGAGGTATCCGAGTAGTCCAAGTTTGGAATGGTAATTGTCAGATCTTCCAGCTGGGGGAAGGCTGTTGTAATCGCCATCAGAGCCGCAGCACCGTCTTGCCAAAGATCCAGAAAACACGCTTCCATTTCAGGTATGTTTGTTGTATCCCATTCTGCTTTCAAAACCAGACGCTTCAGAGGCCAACGTGCTCCTGCTGCTGCATGTGCCGCCAGGTGCTGGAGTTCGTACTCAAGCCTGTTGAACCATATGCCCTCTATACTCAAACTTTCCAAGCGATCCAAGAGAGAAAGGATGGGCATCAGGTCGAAAACATGTGCCTTGCTGTCACTGCCGCTCTTATCACTACTGACTGCATGAAGACACAATGTGGTGATGTTCATACACTCTGAGAGCATTTTCATTGAGCACTCAAAGACATCTGGTGGGACTTCATGATGGATGCGTACCACAACTCCTTTTGCATGCTGCATATGTCTTGTAGCGTGACGCCACTGTTGTAGCTGATTCATACTGCTGCTGCCACACAAGAAAATGCCAATAGAAGGTACGTTTTCTGTTGTCCGCTTGCTGATTGACCGGCTGACTAGGCGCAGACTAGCAAGATCCTGAGGATGCACTTTACGGATGACTGTCTGCAGGTGCATCAGATGTGTGATACTTGAGATATGGAGGCTCTCTGGGCACAGATTGACTATACTGAAAATGCAGGCTGAAGAACCAGGTGAAAGCTCAAGTGTGAACAATGATCACACCTACAACCATTCAGGCTTTATGCATCAGCCCTAGGCCACGACTACTAATGTATCCCTTTTCTTAACGCTCTATTGAGCAGGCCCTTTCACACCAAGCAAACAGTCACTGTGCTGAGCTTGTCAGGGCAGGGCGTCCAGGCATTACTCATTTTGCACCACCCCATCTCACTCACTTCAAATGCGCTCGCAGGTATGTCTTCAAGACAGCATGTGGGCATGCTGCTGCAACTCTGCTCGACAGACAGCCAACCAGCGTCTGGGCCCAGAGCACCTTGGTCAGCGTTAACCGCTTGTCTAGCCAGGCTGCATGCATGTGTACTAGAGTTCTTTGTTGGAGTCTGTAAACATTGCAGAGAATACCAGTACTCATGCTGCCCAAACGATACGCGATACTCAAGTATTGACCTCAGCAGCGACATCTCGTCAGGAGGCATCGATCGCTCTGATAATGTCTACGTTATGCAAACCATGCCATGTAGTTACGCCGCATGTGATTGGTAGGATGTCTTGCCGAAGAAAGGAGTCCTGTCGATTTGCAGTGACAGTCACTTTGACTCTGCAACAGATGCGGTCGAGACAGGCCTTTCTACAGAAAAACAGCGACATGAACCCAACTCTCTGTCGCAGTTTGAAGCTTGACAAACGCCGGGGCTTTTTGAAATTCAACTTGCTACCATGACGCACCATACTGCAGTGCTGGGACCTGACCCATGCACAAAGCCACGCACCACGCACCCACATATCAACCATCAGAACAGCCTACTGGATGCTGCACACTGTATGCTGTGCGGCTGTCAATTTATAACGGTTGGCCGTGTGATGGCTGTACTTCTATGCACGATCCATATTCATGTACCTTCTAGCTCAGTTGTCGAATTTCCTCTATACACTACATGGGGCCTCCCACTGCAGTTGGTGTTCGTGGCTACCCACCAAGTTGACGAGCATCTGCAACTCTATATCAGGCATTTCAACACGTTGAGCTGCAGCAAGATATGCCCAATACAACAGATGCCAACAGCAGTAGCGCAGACAACATGGCACTAATTGCAAGGTCCAATTGCAGCCTTGAACACGGCTTAAAGTGGCTGTTCATTCACAGCAAGTGTGCCATATCGTGTGACTGGCAGTCACACTCAGAGAAACTTGGGCAGCTTGGCATGTTCATTCAATGATGACCTAAGCCCATGGCATCTCCTCTCGCAAGTACATGTGCACCTTCAGAGGTTGATGATGCACAAACCATTTGTTGATCCTCCCAAGCCGCCATTCATTACATGCAAGGAGCTGCCTTCAGGAAGTTCCTTGCAGGGCTCAGCCGCAGTAGTACTGTCTAGAAAACTCCCAACAGTGTCAGGTGCCAACTTCAGACATAAGTATTGCAGGTTATAAGTATTAGGTTATAAGTATTATTGATATAAGTATTACATGCAAGGAGCTGCTCTTCAATCAGTTGTAGTACACCAATGGACAACCAGAGAACCGCCCGCACTTCGAATGATTTGATATGCTTGAAGCCAGCAGAGATGTATTGAAATTACAGATTAATTAATGCTTCATCTTCTAAAAACAGCATCGCATCGCCCTTCACTTGTACCGTACAAGTGAAGATGTGACATATGTTGTTGCTTTTGTTCTGCCACTGCTGCCGCCCGTGATGCTGTTATCACTACGGCTGCTGCCAGTGAAGTCTTTGTCGTACTTCAAGACCAACTCTGTCACATGCGGCCAAGTTACTGCAGCAGCTGCTCAACCACCTGACCAGCTGCTGTCGCTGATATTCAGCTGCTGCAGCTGACTGCTTGCAAGGATACTAGGAGACTCCACTCGACAAAGCCCCAAGCGTGAACTATGCACATGAGTGGCGCTGTTGATAGCTGCAACAGCACACTGACAATGAGCTCTCATGTAACCTCCAGCACTGCCCCAACCGAGTCTGCTGCCGGCTCCCTACAGCTAGCTGCATCTGCAGCAGCACCACTGCTGGAGAAGACACCAGCCTCTCCACCACCAACCGCTTCAAGCTAGCCGGTAGCCACTGGGAGCTCAACCGCACCTTGTCCACATCAACCTAGTAGCGGCCATGATGATGATTATCAATGTCAAGCTCAAGGAAGCCGCTGAGCTGTGGCAGTGCGTCATACCAGTGAGATCCGGGAGGCAATGCAACTGATGCTTGCATCTGGTGTTTGAAGGGGACTAGCAGTCTAAATAGGCAGCTTGCCGCAGCGATGATCGCTGGGAAGGGTGTTTCCATCAGCAGTCACTACACCTGTGCTCTCTCTGCACCACCACTTGACCCACTGGTTGTTGTGCCTTGAGTCTCTGAAGATGTCTCCTTGCACGACACACTTTGTGTCACACAGTGCTTGGGGTGCAGGTGATCCTGGATGTATATTTACTACAGCTAACTGGCACTGATCTCCTGCTATCTTCATAGTCATTAAGAATGGTCAGATTTTGCGATTGAACCAGCTGCTCCAGGACCGCCAGCAGCAGCAGATCATCTGACAGCAACACCACCTCCTCGATGACATCTTATCCAGACTGTGATGTAAACGACTGATGGTCTTGTACTGCTGCTGCAGCTCTAATCGCAGTGCTTACTGCTTTTAGATGTTGCATCACTATTGCTGGACACAATGATCTGCAGCCATCACAAACAACAAACTTTCAGCTCTGCTGTCTCTTGTTATGCTACAGCAGTGAAATCGCCAAACAATGACCTGCAAAACATCAGTCAGTAGACACAGTCGTGCAACAAATCAATCGCGACAGCGACAGCAACACTAAAGCAACGATTGTCTGCGGTCACGGCATTTGGCATGGCTTCTCAATTGGAGCCTGTTCATGTTCTTACCTGCCAATTTCCAAAGGATACCAAGCCACCGAGAGCATCATCCAGACCACAGGAACTTCCTTGAAGCAATGTCATCCAGTTCCAGCCCGCAGGTAGTCATATGGTGCCATCACCGCCGCAGCAAGGCAAGAGTTGCATCAACCCATGCTGCTTGAACCATGGATGCAGGCACTGACTGCTACTGTAACTGTTGGATTGCTGAAGGATCAGACGGCACTGCTGCAGCATCCTGAGGCTGTGCTTTAGCTGCTAGGCTCGAATTTTATCTGTCGGTAGCTGAACAAACATCCGCTGTAGTCTCAAAAACGCTGCAACGAGGAGCATCGTTGCTTTCAAGCACATAGCAGTCACCACAATTGCTCGCTACCTGGTCACTCTGACAAAATTGGCTTGACTCTGAACAATGACAAAACAATAACTCTAGCCCAAGGCATCTGCTGCTGCAACCACTTCCGCACTGACCCGAGACTTGTTGTGTTGGACTTTGCAGCACCTTCTGCATGCGCTGAAAGCACAGGCTGCGATGACAGGCTGTGCAGCTGTGCCTGATCATTGACACCTATCCTGATGTGTCGTACATCCCTCATATGCTCAGCAATCTGCTGCAACTCCTTGGCTGACAGACTAGGTAGCGCCATCAAATCCACAGACCTGAGATGCGTGAAACCTTCAGACATGGCCATCAATGCTTCTTCAACAACAATGTTATCTGTGTAAGACTCTGAAGTCACAGCATTAGTGCCCAATGGCGCAACCAGTGAAGTATTGTTGATGTTGCTACTGCTGTATAACTGAGCGCTACTGTTGTCCATGATCCAGCTGCATGGATCATGGCTGCCATGGCATGTCAGCTGTCTTAACTTTGGCCAAGCTGCTGTTGCTGCTGCCCAACCCCCTAACCAAGTGCAGTTTTTTACAGCAAGCTCCTGTAGCTGGTTGCTCATAAGGATACTAGGACTGCTCATTTGGCAGTGATTCAGGTGCAGGTTCTGCAGCTGCAAGCTGTTGCCTGCTGTGCTTTCTGCCAAACCTGTTAGCATAGATTGACCGCTCCTGTCACCGAGGGCAGCAGCACCAGTGGCAGCTGTGCATACGATGTCCAGATTACACCCAGATAGAGCCCGAAGTGAGCTGGGCAGGCTACTGACTGGGACCCTGCAGAGTTCCCCAACTCCCATGCATCCAACACTCCGAGGTGCATGATGTATTGCCAGATCAAGTAACCCATCCAGCTGTTTCAGCCTTTGGTGCCACCCAGAACAGTCATCAACTGCTGCCGCTGTTGCCGCTGTTTGGAAGTCCCCACACAGCGCAAGCCTTGTCAGGTTGCTGCTAGGTCCCCCAGCAGCAGCAGTCAGTGGCAGCAGCAGATCATCCGACAACCAGACCTTTGGGCACAAGAAGGTCAGAGACTGCAGGCCATGCACTGTTCCTGCTGCTGCCACAACGCTTGCATCTACTCTGCGGCTCTCGCCAGTGACCCTGAATCTGTCTTGCAGAGAAACCTACAAGCGTGCAACAACCACCGTGCAGTGATTACACTCATTGTGCCAATGTTTGCTGGCCTGAGCCACGTCAGCTGATGCAAGTCAGGCAGCAAACGCATGTGATCATATGAAGCTCGTAGCAAACATGACATAATCAATGGTGTGATCATGCCTTGTCAACTCACCTCAAGGTATTTCAGGGACTTGCAGTTGCTCAGCACTTCATGCAGCTCATCAACTCTCTTGAGATCAACATCCAACTTCAGACGAATGATATGACTCATCACCTCAGTGGCTGGGCGGAAGCTGTAGTGAGACAATTGGTGGGTGAATGTCTTGCACACCATTGGATCTCTGCCATCATGTAGCGATACTGCTACGTCAACATGCACCAGACTGCTACTACTGCTGCTGTAAGGTGCTATGATGTCACTGGAGCGATCACAGTTCTGCGTCCGCTGCCAAGACATGCTGTGATCTCTGCGCTTTGCTGCTGTGTCCGTGGTAATCTTCACATCTCTTAGCTCAGGATGGCGCAGCAGCCAGCAGCCAAGATCATCTAGAGTGTAGAATGCTGCTGCTGCCGCTACCGTGGATTGCAACAGACCTGGTCCAACTAGTAGGTCATGAACCCGTGCTCTTGCAACAAGTGCCACTGCTGAGGTCAGTGTCATGCTGGACTGGGTACGAGCTCTTGGACTCCAGATGTTGGGTATATCAGTTACTGTCAATGTGTGCAGATGCTTCAGCTGCATGATGCCATTCACAAGTGCTGCTACTGCTGCTACTGCAGCTGTTGCTGCTTCGATGACTGCTTCTGCATATGTATATGGTGAATCAGTGCTGACGACGCGTTGTAGGCCAAACCAGTAAGGGACGAGACCATCTAGATCAGCGTCGCCATCACTGTACTGATCATCACTGTCGTGGTCATCTGCTTGAGGCATGGGTGGCAAGATGATACCTACTGTTGGCAATTTGATAGCCAACAACTGCAGATTTGGAAAGACTGCTGCTAGGTGCTGCACTGCGTCCCTGGTTGCTGTCCATTGCCACCTATGTATGCAGTCAACGGTCAAGCTCTGCAGCTGCCAGCCCCCTGATGGCATCGTAGCTGCTGCCAACTGCTGCAGGTCCGAGAGAAGGCTGTCAACTCTGATATTATGTACTACCAGAGTTTGTAAGTGGGGCAGCAGATGCTGCACCGGATGCATTGATGGTATTCTGCTACAGCCTGGACCAGATACCAGATGCAGCTCTCTGACCGGAGTGGTGCGCTGTGACAGCAGCTGCATTGCGAGCTCAAACACTTCTGGCCTGACCTCTTTGTCAACATTTGCGTGGATGATACTGACATGAGTCAAGTGTTGTATGCACTCATACCAGTGCTGCACATACTGTGGACTGCTTCTGTCGCACAACCTGAGTGTGATGTGTGAGATGTACTGTGTGACGCTGTTGCATACTGAATGGCTGACATGACGGAGGCTTAGGTGGTCTTCAAGGCACAGCTGCTTGAAGATCATCTGCATCAGCAGCACGAGCAGCAGCAGCAGCAACACATCAGACTTCAACCAACGTCTAAGCCACCATGCAATTAGTAAAGTGTTGCAGGATCAAGAAGTGTCGACATGGGGTGCCAAGTGCTGTGATCTGCGCCTGGCTACAGACTAGTGACTAGCTGCTAGGCTGCTAGGGCATTCAAGGACTTGCTGTAGATACAAACGAAGGTTTGAGAGGTATATGCGGATCTACCCGCACACGCTTGCAGGAGGATGCACATGCTACATACAACTGCAGGACAGCATACAAGTGGTTCTGTAGGCACGTACATACACCTGCATCGGCGCTGAATACACATTGAGTTGAATCATGCCCATAATACTGCATGCTGCTGCAATTTCACACCTGAAGCACCTCAGACGGAGCATCTGACAGCAGGCATCGCCCATGCTTACATCCGTCACTGAGGCCCGGACTCATTCCTCGTATCCAAGCTGCCGTTGCAAACGAGTCAGCTAATACGTGTGAGCATGTGACCTAATGTTCCTACGCCCATTGAAATTTGTCAGGAGAACACGCCTCGACAAACGTCTTCTGCAGCTGATGCAACAATTGCAGAGCTCACGGCAGGTCAGCTTGGTCCCAAAGCTGTGTCTATGTAAGTGTTTTTTGGTGACACAAGGGAGGGCCATGCTGTCTGACAGCGGCACTTTCAAGCAACCACGTAATGCTCATCCATCTTCTGAGCACTCAGAGCTGCTGTTGCCATCGGGAACAGGAGCATATAGGGAAGATTCCAGCGCAATCATCAGCGCTAGAACTTACGATGTTCATGTTTTGTCGAATCCAAGAGGGCGGTTGGCGTCAGCACCACTTCTTCAACAAGGCTGCAATCCTAGACATCAAACAAAGGACGGTGCATGATACAAGCATGCTCTTGCTGCTGGGGTTGGAGAAGCAGCTGACACACTCAAGCTG
Source organism: Scenedesmus sp. KT-U (assembly GCA_029853055.1). NCBI lineage: Eukaryota > Viridiplantae > Chlorophyta > Chlorophyceae > Sphaeropleales > Scenedesmaceae > Scenedesmus > Scenedesmus sp. KT-U. The sequence continues at coordinate 17,941 of JARWLF010000298.1, forward strand.
CTGCAAATGCCAGAATCAAACAACAAGAACAGCCGTGGAACGACAGCAATGCCTAGTCACTCTAAGACACAGGCACAACCTCCCAAGGTAACTCCACCACACTCCTAGCCCATGGCATCTGCTGCTGCAACCATCTCCGTGCTGCACGTAGATCTGCATAAATATTGCTGCTGCTGTAACTGCTGTTGCTGCTACCAGCTTCACTACCTGCGGTTTGTGCTGCTTGCAGGCACTGAGGTGACAAGTCATACAACTTCGCCTGATTTGCCGCAACAAGTGTGATGGATCGTACTTCCTTCATAACCTGTTTGATCTGCTGCAATACCTCTGCTGACAGACTTGGCATATCAACCATCTCTATAGATCTGAGACACTTGAATCCAGCAGACATTTCCATAACTGCCTCTTCAACATGAGCTTTGGCTAATTGTGGTGAAGCTGGCCCACTATCTGTAACGGTACCCGCTTCAACACCAAGCTCTGGTCTGCTGCCTCTGTCTGCTTGGCCTGAAACAGGCTCAGTGGATGATGTGCTGATTTCGTCATTTCTGGGCCAGCGCTCAGGGTTGTAACTCCACTGACATGCTAGCTGTCTCACATGTGGCCAAGCTGTTGTTGCTGCGGTCCAGCCGCCTGGCCAGATGCAGTCACACAAAACAAGCTGCTGTAGCTGATCAGTGGCAAGGATACTGGGACTGCTGAGGTGACAGTGCGTCAGTTGCAGCTTCTGCAACTGCAGGCTATCAACTAATGTGTTTGCTAATGCGCTTGCATTCCCACTATTACCAACACTACCACTCCCCACAGCAGTGGCGCCAGCAGCAGTCGTAATGTTCAAATTCGCTCCATTCAAACTCGTCAAGGAAACTGGCAGGCGGTTGATTGGCACATTGCACAAATCCCGAGGTGTACATGGCTCACTGTTGTGTGAGGCATGTAGTATGCTGAGATCAAGCAAGCCATCCAGCTGCTTCAAACCAAGGTGCCAGTCAGTGCAATCAAAGCCTGCTGCTGCTGCATCTTGTGGCCTGAAGTGCCCATTCAACACCAGCTTTGTCAGGATGCTGCCGGGTCCTCCGGCAGCAGCAGCTAGCGGCAGCAGCAGACTATCAGGCAGCCAAAGACTTCCTGTGCTGTCAGTACGCAGGGTCAGGGATTGGAGGCCTCGTACTGCTGCTGCTGCTGCCACAGCAACTGATTCTGGTGTACGGTTTGCTCCAGGGTAAGCACGACCGCCAAACAGTTCAATCTAAAAACATACAAGGAGTGATGGTGGTTACAGGGACACAAGTTCAGGGAGACGACACCATGTCACGGAAGCGGCGCTGCCAGTGTAGTTGATAGGTTTAACTGCGTTGAACAGCGTTAGGGTAGCTGACATTAGCCTAGCTAGCTTATGCTGCTGCAGTTAAGTGCTGGGCTCTAGGTTCACAGGATCTTTTACGTA
>JARWLF010000299.1:0-19367 GCA_029853055.1 Scenedesmus sp. KT-U
CAGCAATGGCTGAGAGTGCTGCTGCCCTCAGGAAGCCAAAGGCTGCTGCTGCTGCTGCTGCTGACAGTGGCAGCAGTGTAAATCGGCAGAAGCTGTTTGACACTGCATCATCATCATCATCAGAGGCAGCAGCAGCAAGTACAAGTGAAGATGCCATATCACAAACTTCAAGCACGGCAAGCACGGTTGCTGACAATGCAGAGCCGCTGTCACAACAGCAGCAGCAGCAGCAGCAGTCTGGTGTCAGCCAGGGCAGGGTGAGACGAATCAGATCCAGCAACAAAGATCTACAATCCAGCAGCAGCAGCGTGATGATCTACGCAGATGGTGATGCTGCTGATCTTGGTGATCTTGATCATGATGGTGCTGGGCCTCAGGGTTTGACCTCTAGCAGACGTCGCCGTGGTGATGATCATCAGATCAAAGATCTTGGTTACGATGATGATGACGATGGTGATCTCGATTATGATGGTGAGATGATCAGTACCAGGAGACCCCGTAACATGCCAAATGACAGTCATGACATGAGAAGTGACAATTATGACAGAAAAAGTAACAGTTACGAGAGAAGTAACAGAGTCGCAGGTCGATCTGCACGGGATGGGTCACCCAGGTGGAGATCAGAAGATAGCTATGAAGGTAGGAGATCAAGATCTACAGGTTCGCGTCAAGATCGTGATGATCGTGATCTTGATCATGATCTTGATCATGATCTTGATCATGATGACAATTTGTCAGGTTGGGCAGCAGATTATGGGGATGCATTTGATGATGATGATAACCGTGATAATTATAGCAGTAGCCGTAGGGGCAGCAGCAGCAGAGGTCGCGGCAGCAGCAGCAGAGGAAGAGGCAGGTATGAGGGTAGATCTGATCGCGGCAGCAGATCTGTCGGAGCCTCAGGTGGAGCATGGGGTAGCAGCAGCAGCAGGAGAGATAGGGCTAGGGATGGTAGAAGCAGCAGCAGCAGCACCAGAGGCGGCAGTAGCAGCAGGGGAAGGGACAAGCCTGCTGCAAACCCCAACTGGGCATCGATCTTCAACAAGTGAAGAGTTGAGAAGTACCGTTCTAGGAGTTATGCTGCAGGCCTAGGGTTGCACAGGCTTGCACATGCTGAGAGTCATGTGTTCATAACCGCTATGACCGCTGTGACAGTGTCACAGTGTCATCAGTGTGTCAGGTTGTTTGTATACAGCTTGTGACGGTTCTGCTCTTTTTACAGGGCCCTGAAGATTAGTGTCTGCAAGAAGTACATCAATTCTGTCGCCTATCGAGCAAACTTATTTCCGATATCAGGGATGCTGTGGATCCGAGTCTTGCTGGTGTTCTTGCTCTAAAGTTCAATCAGCTCGAATTGGTCAAACAGCGCATCTGCTGACGTCACAATAGTCAATAATTCAGGCTACAAGGTTTCGCATTCTGCTTCCTACGTCGTTCTACATTCGGACCAAAAAGCCGCTCGCGCCACACCATCCTGCACACGCTTCGCACAACAGACAACACAACGGGGACATTTGTTGCTTCTCCAGCGTTTCTGAATTGTTTGGTACTATATTGATCATTTGCGTTCACAGTTAAGAGTGGTATGCAGAGGCTTTGCAGGGGGCACACGAGCAGCTGCTGCAACAGCAGGCTGCATCGACCATGCAGCCCACATACCGGACTGCACCAGCATCAGACATCACACGCATCAACGATCCAGAACAACTCACGTTTTAGGTTGTGTTCGGCAGCAAGTAGCCCCAATGCAGCAGCCACAGCAGCTACAACAGCCGCAAAGACAGTAGCAGAGGCAGCAGCAGCAAGCACCATGACTGTGTACTTCAGGGAAGAGGAGGTTACCACTTCAGCAGCTGCTGGTGATGACCTTATAGAGGTGACTGTGCTTGTTCCACACGATAGCAGTACCTTACATGCAGACGTACTGCTGTTTTGTTCTCTGCATGTCAGCTGCAGCAGTGTACTGCAAGTAGGATGTGTCATGACTATGTTTGTGTTTGCTTGATAAGTTCAGCACAACTTACCGACAATCAACTCAGACTTGACGCCAAATAACAAAGTTCACACACAGGCCTGTGCTTCGAAGCTACCCATGCCCAACATATCAGATTGGCCATTGGGACCTCATGTTAGCAGTTTACCCAATTCCATGGGAGCTACCGTAGCAACGGCTGCTTGTTATCGTGGCTTTCATCAGTACTTGCACGTGCTTTACGTCCAGATGGAGGCTTGAATAAGCAACTTGATGTGGTTGTCACTGCTGCTGCTGCTGTCACAGGTTGCTGCTGCTGCTGGTGTGAGCATCCCTACTGGTTGCTGGCAGGGCAACTGTGGCGTCTGTGAAGTGAGTTTTCTGTACAACACCTACTGCTGCCAGACAGTCTTGTCCCTTGATTGCCATTGTGTGCTAAGCACATGTAATGTAGTGTTGCAGGCAAGCACATATAGCATTCTGTACAGCTGTGGTTGTTGCTGGCAAAGGAGACCCCACAAGGTGGCTCATGAGACAGCTGTATGTTCTGTCTGTGTTGCTGCTTGTACAGGTCGAGGTGTACAAGTATACTGGTGATGCAGATCACGACAAAGCGGCAGCAACATCACCAGCAGTGGTACGAGCTTGTGTCACAAAGTTACCTCCAGGGTACAGCAGGATTGAGGTGGCACAGATGCAGGATGCTATCTGGGGCCTAGATGGATATGATACTTGAGTACGAGGAAAGCGCGATATTGCTATCACAGTGGATTGGCAGTAGATGACATTTTGTGAGTCGGGAAGCCAGCCATGATGGTACCCCTGTGCCTGGCAGGTCGACAGGTCAACTAGTGGCATTGGCACTGGCCCCAGCCGTAACCTTGCCACCCTGGTCAGCCGCAAGGCTGGCTTGTGGTGATGGCATTGTAGCTTTCTAGGAAATCTTCAAGCAGGAGAGGGTGCGGGGTTGGGGGGGGGGAGTCTCCTGTGCTTTGAACCAGGGGGTTTGAATGACACCTCAGGCTCCACCCCCGGGCGTTTCAGGGCTCTTGTTCTATCCAGGCTGGCTTTTGTATTCCAGTCTTGTGCAGCACAAGTTGTAAAGATCGGCACCAGAAGCAGTAAGTGTCCGATTCGACCTTGGTGCTCAGTTGCAAACATCCATCCCCGCAGTCCCGTTCGTAAGTCACCCAGGTTGTTGATTATTGCTCAGGCGAGCACGTAACATCTTTACAGATATGGCAAAGAGTCAGAGAAGTAACAGACAGAAGGCTCTCAGGACGCAGCGAGCACAGCGTTCAGCAGAATGGGTAGCAGAAGCAGAGGCAAAGCGGCTGGAAGCTTTACAGCAGTGTATAGAGGCCCCGCCAGCTGAAATCACTATTACACAGCCTGAAGACGCCGATACTGCTCAAGACAGAGGCAGAGAAGGTGCAGCTGGCGATGCAGCCATGGCAGTAGACAAGCCAGCCACAAGCAGCAAAAAGAGCAAAGGCAAGAAGAAGGGCGTATCAGTAGCCAAAGGCATCAAGAAGAAGAAGGGTTCCAAAGCTATCCTTGCAGCGCAGTTCAGCAAGAAGCAGAGAAAGCAGCGGAGGTAGAGCAGCTGCAGGGCACCACAGCTGGGTGGGTCACAGCTTGTTCCTTGTAACCTGTATCATAATTCTTACCATCTACGTGGAGCTGCTGCCAGACAAACCATCTAGTACCGTCCAAAAAATGGGACAATGTGTCATTAGCTGTAACAGACTCACAGTGCAGTAGCCACATCAGCCATGACAGCAGGAGGCACATGACAGTGGCTGCCAGCATTGCACCACAGAACGGCACTTTGAGACGCAGCAGTAAGGCAGCTTTCTGACTCTTGCTAGTTACAGGGCGTGTCTGAATCTTTCCAGTCCGATGTAACAGTTTGTTCGCTACTCATACTTATGCAGCCCCCTGCTGGTGCAGCAGCACTGCTGATGATGCATCACAGCAGCAGCACAGGTAGACAAGGCCTTCTGCAATATAGGCCTCGTGGCATGACGACAGCACGGTTGCCAGGTGCTGTATGCCATACAGCAGCAGTTGGGTGTGCTCTCTTAGCCCCTGATACAATAGTGTCGGCTGTGCAAGCTTGTTGGCTGAAGACATTTGCTCCCCCGCACTTCCATCTATGGCGATCACCAAGATATTTCAGTGAAGGCAACTGCTGTCAAAGCAGCAGCAGCGACAGCAGCAGCTATGCACAGAGGTCGTTCTCCATCAATTGCATGGCTTACAGCAGCATTTTGGTCGGTTTTGCTGACGCTTAGCAGACTGGGACGAATGGAAGTTCAATTCGAAGTCCGGTTGATGTGCTAGTCATGGTGCTCATCATGGTTGGCTGCTTCTGATCACTCGCAGTAGTGTTGACCGAGCTGGTGGCACCTTTCACCTGTTACATACGTAATATCTTATCAGGCGTCCTCATTGAATTGGCTTGTGTGAATATCTTTGTGGTTCGTCAGATTCAGAGCAGCTGACCTCAGAGCAGTGCACTTGTAACGTTTGATAAGTTTGGCTGATTTGGCAAAGGATACTTCAAGTATCTCGGCGAGTGCTTGCATACCAAATGGGTGGTGTGATTGAATTCAAGTAGCTTTCGAAAGCTACTGGAACCAACTTGACGGCGCCGGTTGACATCGAGGCTTACACATTCGATCAGAGAAAGTGGTATCAAACTTTAGTGTAAGTATAGTATCACAACATGCAGTTCAACATGCAGTTCAACATGAAAACCTGAGTACACCATGATGGGCCAGCAGCCTCCACACGACCCAGCTCTGCTGCTGCCAGCAGTGCTGCAGCAGCTATGTATCTGTGTTCCTCCCAGACAAAGCATGATGCTTAGTAATGCACTGCATGGCACATACTTTGGCTTCCAAATAGCTTTCAAAGTGTTCATATACTGCCACTACACAACAGATAACACTCCATCATCTGCAGCAGCAACATCTCCATAGCATCCCTGCTGACATCACCGCTGACACCACCACCAGCAGCAGTGAACTGCTGGTGTAGTTGCAATGCACAGTTCTTGCCCGCTACTGCTGCTATCTCCAGTGCTGATGCTGCATTCTCCAGTGCATTCACGTAACACAATCCAGGCTGCAGCAGGAAGGGAGCAAAACCCTCTGGAGGGTGAAACCTACAACAATACAACACGGAGCAGATGATTTTTCCTTCTCATATCAGTCAGCAACCTGTTTGAACCTGTCATCTAACACAGGCTACATAGATCAACACTTGCAAACAGGTTCCTGGCAGGAACTTCCTGTCAAGGTGTGGTGTGGTAGCAGTTGCATGAAGTGACACTGTGAGATATTGGACTCCAGATTTTGAAAAGAGACACTCAGTAAAGGCCTGACCTTGGATACGCCTTCCATGACTTGCTGATGAGCACTGATCCATTGATGAACAACCGATTGATTAGATCATCATTGAGAGGACAATCAGAAAAGATCTTCCACACTTGCTGCTGCTGCTGCTGCCGCCGCTTGGCAGTGTCTTCGCTGTTAGCTCCTACTGTTACTTCTGCATTGCTGGCACATGAATTGCTGGATACATGCTTTGTGGTTGAATATGCTTCCTGAAACTGGGACTTTGTCATGTAACTGTTACAAAATGTGTTAGTAGCAGTCCCCTTGCTGGAAATAACAGTGAAGGGAGTGTTAGCTGAGTTTGTTACAAGTATGTCACCGGATGGAAGGGAGTCAACCTGCAAGTGCATTATACAGCAGCAGCAGCAGCAGCAGCAGCAGCAGCAATGCACAATCTAGTTATATCACCTGCACAGTGCCCCAAAATGTGCAATGCAATGCATCACTCCAACACCATGACACAGGCAAGACATTACTGTGAATAGTTTGATGAACTTCACCATGAACTTGACTTACGTTGAAGTATGCGGGGTTGATGGCGTCTCCAGCAACATATGTGGTTACTGTTGTCTGGTAAGTGCGATTACTAATCTGTGGCTGGGGATTAGGTAAGCCCTCGAGGATTATACCGCTGCCTTCTAACGGTGTAGCTAAAACCACTGCATCATACGGCCCAAAGTCCTGCTGCTGCTGCTGCTGCTGCTGCTGCTGGGGATCGTTTTGTACTGCTGCTGGTGCTGCTGCTAGTATCTTGTACCGCCCATCGGCTTGCATTTGTACTGCATTAACTGCTACACCCAAATGCACGGCCTGTAGCGCTGCTGCTGCTGCCAGCCGCTGTGGCAGCAGTGCATTGCCTTCTTTGATGCGATACACATCTGGCTGCGCAGCAGGCAGGTATGATACTAGGCCAGCTAACGCATTGAGAATTTCATTGCGTTGATTGTAGTTGACGCGGTTTACTGCTGCTGCTAGCTCTGTGATAAACCGCTCTGAGCCGTAGCGCAAGATTCCGTGGTTTAGCATCTCCTGCACACCAGCATAGCACGGGCTGTGCATAGCTCTATTGAACTACTACACCATTCGCAAACAATTTATTACAATTTGCAACATACACCATCTCTGACCTAGAGTCTGTTATTTTTTTCAAATTCAAACATCGTACCTTCATATATGCTGCTGCATCTGTCTGTGTGAGTTCATAGAGTCCAAGTTGTCTCAACAATTCTTGAGGTGTTGTAAAACACCGACCCTGCTGCTGTAGGTTATATATGCCTGAGAACTTGTCACTCATTTTTTGTGACAACCACTTATACCTGTTCGCACAATTAGCAGCAAATAGTACTGACCACAGCAGTTGTGGATGCAACACAGGAATCAACTACAGGGAAGCTTCGAGCCCCTTCATGGCATACATAAGGCTTCAGATACGAAGGCACAGGATCTTCATGGTTCTTGAGGAATCTTTTCAAGACATTACAAAATAACATACTGGTTATTGTATAATCACACACATACATGAACAAACATGATGTTGCCTGCTGTTGTTATAACTTACCTCAGGGGGCTGATGCCGTAACGACTGAGTACAGCAAGGGGATCCATTATTTGATTGCCAGTCTACAATACAGCAATGGTGGCAGCAGCAGCAGCACGGACAACGGCACTAATCTGGGACACCAGGTTCAGAGGCCTCTGATACTTGCATGCAAGGAGTATGTTTGCATACGATGTTTGTCATGTCTGTAACAGCACTGCACGTGTGCAACTACCAGTATAGTAGTATAGTACGACTGCCTGCCATATTTAAACACATCCATAAACGACACATGTCATTACTCAATGCCATTAGGGTGTGTAGAAATGCCATTTGAATGCCAAAGAAATCCCACACGCCGTAATGCTTATTCCATCATGCTGTGTTACGCAGAGGCGTGTGATCAACAAGTCCATATTTCTGATGACTCGTGTAGTTATGCAGGCAAAGTGAGGTCGCCACTGTTGGCTGCAGGGTCCACAAGGAATCTGGAATACACAGTAGAATAATGATTACGATGTCGTCATTATCATTAGCAGGCGCATCGCATACCTGTTGAAACACAAAATTACTGCCATCATATATGCTGAAGCCGCCAGCATCATCCTGTTTGCTGTCATTTTGATTGTTATTAACATTGTTTGTATCATGATCATCTGATCCTCCGGTGTCTGTCCTAACTGCGATGAGGTCCATGGCCTTAGTGAGGTTTAGTACATGCTGGTTGTGGCCGTGAATGATGGAAGCACCCATCTGTAACACCTGTTCAACATCACAGCATTCACTGGTACTCGAGAGAAAAACAGCTTTTAGAAGAACGCAGGCATATCGTAATATTGTAATATTTGTTGAAGGAGGGAATTTCGTGTTTTTTGCATGGGTGAATACCTCATGAAAGTTTGTAAGTGCTGGTCACTGTGTGCATACCAGCATGAAGCACCTGTAACTAGCTGGCCTGACATCTGGTCGATAAGCATCATGTGGTTGGAGCTACTTTGCATCCAAGGTCTCTTCAGTTTGGATCAAAATGTAGTCCTCCGGACGAGAGGTCGAGAAACTCACCTTTCCTCCATAGTGAAACTCCTCTGTTCTGCCGCCAATCCTATCCCTTTCAAACCTGTCACATCCACAAGTGCAAACTTTCAAACACGTCTTTCAAGGTGCATGGTGTGATCTAGACTTCTGTTGTCCATGTGTTATTGCGCTATGAGTAGTAACATGACCTACAGTTCCAGGTGCATGTTGGGTTGCAGCTCCCTCAGCCAGTATGCTGTACTAGTGCCTCCTAACCCGCCTCCTATGATTGCTACACGTACTGCTTGGGTTACTGTACATGATGCTAGAGCCAACAGTAGCGTGGTATATGTACGTAGCATACGCATCGCATGCAGAAGCCTTCGGAAGCAGCTATGTATAGAGGTATCGGTCCAGATTGTGATTAGACTCTGTCAAAGCAGCAAGTCGGTGCTACATCGGGTAACAGATTGCATGGCCAGCAAGTGGAGGATTTGAAAGTAGTTTAGGCGAAGACAGAATCCACCGCTCTCTTGATGCAGGGAAGGAAGGTAGCAAGACACAATAGTGTCTTTGCATGTCCAGGCCCAGGGTTCGCAACGAGTACTGCTGAAGCCTAAGTTGCTTGTTCTTTTCATGGACCTGTCACAAGACAATGTGCTCCAATGTGAAACTTGCTTATGTTGCAGTGTAAGTTAACAGCAGAAGCGATACGTGTGTGAAGATACTAGAACCATCGTACTGGCCTGTGCGACCAGCAGGCATGGCAAACGATTATTCGGACTTGTTTATGCATCCAGGTTCTGCACCATGTGTAGTGAATGAATCTCAAGATCACCCGGAACCTGCAAGTGCGTCTGACAAACAGGCAGACAACAGTTCCAAGGTCGATGCACCTGAAATCAGTACAGAATCTCCGCAAGCTGAACAGGAAGCAGCAGGTAGCAGTAACGTAGAAGAAATTGTGACAGATGAACAGGTTCAAGCTGCCATAGCCGAGTGTGACCGTCTCAAACAGGAAGGCAATGCCCACTTTGGCAGAGGGGAATATGATGACGCCCTGCAGCTCTACTGGCAGGTATTTGTCGTGCTTATGGGCAGTCATCATCATCTACTTGTAACGTCGAGCAATGGTCGTTTTTGCACTTTGCTCCCAATTGGAGTCATCTGCCACCATCTGTCAACAGCAACTGCCAGAGCTGTTCACTCTTCATGACCACGACGAGCACAAGCTGCTGTGAAAATCGTCCGCAACTATCTCGACTGCTTCGACTTCTTGATGTATCGTGCCATGTATTGCACCACAGGCGATTGACCAAGCACCAGAAACAGCGCAGGAGCGAGCAGTGTACCTTTGCAACGCAGCAGCGTGTTACCTCAAGAAGCAGATGTGGCAATCAGCAGCAGATCAGTGCACACAAGCACTCAGGATAAACAACGACTATCTCAAGGTGCGTAGATCCATAGATGTGCAGGACAGTGATGCTCTCGAGCCACTACAGCTAGTCTGCCGAGCAGTGCGGCCAGCAGTTTGTCCACAGACAAGTGTCTGCGCAAGATCTTGTGTGCACACAGCACAGTCCATGCTGATATCCATATGAACCAATCATTACTAATACTCCTACACAAAAACACTTCATGTCAACAACAGCAGGCTATCATCAAGCCACACCGACTGCTGGCGAAGTTACATAGTATGAATGACATAGTATACCTTGACCAGGATCTTGGTGGATCTGCAGGCGCTCGTGAGGCGGTCCACTGCCCTGAGGGAGTTAGATGATCTTGAGCATGCCTTGGTAGATGCACAAAGGGTAAGCTACGCAGCCTCATCACTTTGTACTCACATGGACCGTCATTGTTGCATAACGATGATCATGAATCTGCAAGCTTCGCAGCTGCTAACATAGCAGACAGTGTGTCCTGCACACAGGATATGCTCTCAAATATGAGAGGTTTTGGGTGAATACATCTCTTCAGAACCCGAATCAGAGGTTCTTCAAGTGAAGTGCAGAGTTCTCTGTGCTTTGCGCAGTTTGTGCAGCAACAGGTCTAGGTTGTTTGCACAAACATGTCCGCATCAAAGCCTTCTGCATATGGCCACATGAGCCCTTACGATGAGAGCTCACTCACTCTTACTATGCTTCTGCCTCTCAACGACACCCCATGCTGCTGCAGGTTCAACGGCTTGACCCCGAGAATGCCTGGGCCAAGAAACAAGTCGCTGAGTTGGCTCCATTAGTGCAGCAGCGGCAAGAGAAGATGAAAGAAGAGATGCTGGGCAAGTTGAAGGATCTGGGCAATACGTTGTTGGGGAAGTTTGGCTTGTCGCTGGATAACTTCAAGGCTGAACAGGACCCGAATACAGGCGGGTACAGCATCAAGTTCAATCAGTGATTTGCACATCTTGCCAGTTGCCACAAGCTGAGCGATGTGCTGGGGTAGGTTTGATTATATGTTGGCTGGTCAGCTGGTGATAGGGATGTAAAGTCAAACGTTTGATGGTCGAAGCAGGATCGCAGACACTGGGTATGTGGTCGTTCGTGTTTGCTGTCGACTCCTGCTTGACCTGACGATCAGGCTGTAGGTGACTGTTTGCTTACCCGAGTTGATGGCTGGTCGGTATTTTGCTGAGCTTTCATGCTGTTCAACACACTGTGCCCATTCATCAGTGAAGTTTTGTGTTCATGCCGTGCTATTGGGTGCAAGCTACATGCAAGATCGGCCGATAACTTCCAACTGGGTGTCTGTCATATCATAGACGGTTAGTGCTACAACGTACTGCTTGATTTGATGACAGCAACAAGGTAAATGTCTTTCAAGGCATGAAAAATCTTCCTAGTATAAAGACAGAAGCAACTGCAGGGTTGGTGGCTTACTCAGCGACAACGTAGGGGCGGGTGTCATACAAATCTGATGTGTCACACGCAACATGCCTTGTTCACGTAAGGTGTTGAGGACAAACTGCGCTATTGCATATGGTATCTTCTCCAAGAAGTGAATGCAGTGAGTGCACTGTGGTAGTTCCCTCGCTCAGGCACGTCGTGGAAGGAATCATCAGCGCGGCTTACGTCTTCTGCGCTGCCAGATCACCAACAACATTATCTTAGACTCATTGCGTCGTGTGCACTCGAGGCTGTAGGTCGTGTGGCTACAAGGCCATCACAGCAGTAGTTTCATCACAGCGCAACCCTGGAGAGTCTTCTCGCTGCATGCTTTTGCGTGCAGCCGCTGCAACCGCAGCTTGGCTACTAGTACCAATTGTACCTATCTGTGGCTACGTTGTTAGCCTTTGGTTGTACGCACCCAGCCGTAACAACAGCAGAAGCCCCAGCAAACAGGCCATGATTTATTCCAGCCGAGCTGCTTTACCATCGGAGTGGGATAAGCGCCAGTGGGGACGGCAACAAGCCGCACAGCAGTACCTGAAAGTCGACGGACTCACAGTAAAGTACATCGGCCCTGGTGAAACAGACGCACAAGCAGCATCAATCTTTGCAGACCATGCTGTGCCTCTGGATATACCTTTGTACTATTTCGAAGTTACCATCTTGAGCAGAGGCGATCACGGATACATAGGTACGTTTGTATTGTTCGTGAAACATCGTCAAGACCCCCCATGCAACTTCTATCTGTTGGCCCGGCATGCAGTGCAGTTTGGGACAGAGCAACACTGCCTGGCTTGCTACACCGCTGTCATTACTATTCATATGTTCGTTTTTCTTTGTTCTTACTTTATGAATACATCCACAGGTGTGGGTTTTTGCACTGATGACGTGAATCTTGGACGCTTGCCTGGCTGGGAGCCCCACAGCTATGGTTATCATGGGGATGATGGTCATGCGTTTCACGGCAGCGGCCAGGGTCGGTCATTTGGTCCCGGATTCTCAACTGGGGATGTCATTGGAGCACTGCTGGACAGAAGTATGAGAACAATTAGTTATTACAAGTAAGTTGACACAATATATCGTTGTTCTATGTATCATAACATATCATAACATATATGTTGTATGTTTATTGCTAAAACATGAACATATATAAACTTCTGGTTGTGCGGGGAGAGTACATCTTGTGTGATGCTGTACTGCAGCAGCAGCAGCAGTGGCATCAGCAGGCTGTTGTTAAAGCAGAGCAGCAGTAGTAAGTCAAGAGTACATTATGTGCTTGCTTGCTTGCTTGCATGACACGAGTGCAAACAGGCGCATGATATCGCACTGAAGTTGCTCATTCAACATGTTGCTGCTGGGGTGAAACTTGTGTCTGCAGGAATGGTGTATCTGTGGGCACAGCATTCTATGACGTCAAGGTGGGGGATGAATAGCAGCAGCTCCGCTTGGATCAGTTTGAAGTCCAGCTGTCGGTTGATCCTGTGTGCTGTATGTGATTATTCGCTATGTAACCCACCATATGAACATATGCAATGTTGTCACATGTTGTCACATTTGCAGTTGTGAACTTTTGTGAATATTTGTGAACAACCATACACAACCATACACAACCATATAAAGTCATAAAGCATGAACACAAATCATCTGGCCAGAACTGTGTTGTGTGGTGTTTGTTTGCAGGAGACCCATCTATATCCATGTGTTGGAATGCGAACAGCCAATGAAGAGATTAGAGCCAACTTTGGTCAAACACCTTTCTCAGTAGACTTGCAAGCATTACAGCAGCAGTTCAAAGATAGGGTGCTTAGCAGCATTGCAGCAGTGAGCTTGCCGACAGCTGTAGATGGCTTGATACCAGCTGCTGCTGCTGCTGCTAGTAGCAAGGGCAATTGCGCAGACAATGCACGACCTAGTAGTCAGCAAACTACTACTACAGCAGCAGCAGCAGCAGCGGAGAATGCAGAGCAGCAGCAGCCAGGGACCAATGCATCAGATGATCAGCAAGCTGATGCATTTGCTCAGGCTTTGTTGGCAGTACTATCAGGTGATGCATCTGACTCAGCAGCAGCAGGAGTAGCAGCAGGCTCTGCTGCGCAAGGCAGTACAGAGAAAGGCAAAGCGACAGCGGCAGTTGGCAGCAGCAGCAGCAGCTGGACAAGTCAGCCTCTGTTGCCATATCTCATCTTTGACTATCTGCTGCATCAAAGGTGTTGGAAGACAGCAGAGATCGTCGCCCGAGAAATGCTGGGCACCATCCCTGCTGCTGCTGGGACAGACACTGCTGCTGCTGCTGCTGCCGGCAGCGATGACACTGCCGAGCCGATGGAAGTCAGTCAAGAAGACAATGCAGCAGCAGCAGCAAATGCATTGCCAGAGGTACATATACAAGATGCAGTACGCCGGCAACAGATCTTCGATGCTGTTTGTGCCGGCCAGCTGTCAGAAGCACTCCAGCTAGTACATAACCATTACGGTGCAACTGTTCTAGATTCCAACCCTCGGCTTGCATTCAAGCTCAAAGTGCAGCAGTTTGTAGAGCTAGTACGGCAGGCCAGCAGCAGCGGCAGCAGCAATGCACAATGCACCACCGGCAGCAGCAGCAGTAGTACTACTACGGGTTTTGAAGCTGCATTGATGTACGGCCGGGCGGAGTTGGGTCCCGGAAGCAAGAGTTCAGAAGATGAGGAGTTGTTATCTGATGCGTTATCTTTGCTGGCGTATGCTGATCCAGCTTCCAGCCCTTGTGGGCATCTCTTGAGGCAGCAGCAGAGGGTTTTGCTGGCAGAGGAACTCAACGGTGCATTGCTCAAGGTATGTTGAAACCACAAGGTTATACCACATTTATAACACGAGGCAGCGCATACGCAGTAGAAGCTAGCAGCTAGAACAGGATACTCCTTTGCATTCTGTGGTGTGCATCTACTCAGAACTAGTGAAGGGTGTCGTGTCAAGTGTTTGCATTATCGTTGGATTCATGCAAGCCTAACACTGCTGTTGCTGCTGTGTCCTGTAGGCTCGTGGTACTGCTGCTCAACCGCTGCTCGAGATTATGTACCGGCAAACTGTTGTGCTGGTAGATGAATTGAAGAAGGCGGGTGTTCCTGCATCACTCGTACTGGATGTTCCCAACATGTGTTTAAATGGGACAGCTGCTGCTGCTGCTGGGGGACCTGGTGGGGTTAAGAAAGGTGCAGGGGTTGCAGCTGCTGGTGGTGGTGGTTGTGGTGTAAAGCAGGATTGAGCACTGCTGCGGGATCAGTTGTGCCAAGCAGTATGTCACCTACAAGAGTGGTCCACATATCTGCTGCACGTTTATTTTGTACTGTCATATTTTGGTCGTAGAGTAGACTGTGACTGTACTTGTTATATGGCTTGGATCAACTGTGGAAGGTTCGGCACCTCTGTCAGACAGAGACTGTGGAGTTGCTGTGTCACACAAGTTTAAGACCTGTGAACAGCAGTCGAAGCCTGACAGACCGTCAGTGACAGTCCTTCTGAAGCTGACAGCAAAGCAGCAACACTTTGGAAAGGGATTCAACAAATGTTTTAGTATCAAGCGCTGCTGTACGGATCATCGTGACTTGCACAGTGTGGCAGTGCTCATCAGCTCACCAACCCTTCAGTCGAGAGTGACTTGTGATCGAGCTCACACTGGACAGTGCTTACATATCCTTGCTGGATCTTCTTGGAACCTGCGGACCTTCAAAATTGGTTCCGGCAAGATGCCCCAGAAACTGCGCTTTGCCATGGTGTGCGCTTCAAACCAAAACAGGAGCATGGAAGCTCACAAGACTCTGAAAGACAACAAGTTCAACGTAAGACAATTTGTGTACCCCTATGCAGACATAGCAGTGGTCACATAACGTCCAATTGCCATGGACTGGCCAGCTGATGCTGCTGATGGTTGCCTGATAGCACACCGGTGTACAGCAATGCTTTCAAGGAGCGAACTTGAATCTCGGTATCTCTACCCCAATCCTAGGTGTTAGTACTGTAAGGCGTTGCTCGCTGGGCCCTGTCGTGCTTATAGGTGTCATCATATGGTGTGGGTGGCCATGTCAAACTGCCTGGTCCAACTGCCAAACAACCCAACGTCTACGACTTCGGCACGCCATATGAGTTCATCTACAACGAGCTAAAAAGCAAGGACGAGGCGCTGTATACTCGCAACGGCTTGCTGAACATGCTCAGTCGCAACATGGGGGTCAAGCTAGCACCCGAGAAATGGCAGCATACCAGGTGAAGCTTAGCCAGCATCGTGCACCTGCACTTTGATATACTACTCTATTATTGCCTTGGTGATACGACAAGTTGGCATTGAGCAGTCGTCAAGGCTCTCCTTCAACTCGCACGCAGAGGCATACAGTAGTCCCTGCTCTGCACAGTTCATCAGCCTTTGCCATGGCAAGGGTCCGTAGCCTGATAGCAGTGGTCACTGCTGATATGTGATTGCAGGGAAGTTTTTGATGTTGCAGTTTGCTTTGAAGAAAAGGTTATGGAGCAAGTAGTGGAAGGTAGGTGGCAGTTGCAGTCGAGATATTGCAGGAGGCATAGTTATGGGCTGCCATCACTCCTGCTGCCTTATGCCACAGTGCTGCATGCCAAAGCGGCAACGACAACGTTCCAGAATATGTCTCAGTGCAAATGGCGTGAGTGGATTGATATACAATTGATGCTGTGTCTGCTTGGTCCTCAACACCATACAACAAGCAGCATATCTTGTACATGATCCAGTGATACTACAACAGCAGGTTCCATGTGTCTTTTCTTAAGACAAAGCAATCAGTCACAAATTGCCACTCTCTCGTGTACCATCATGTAAGACATTGAGCTTGATACGCTTTTATGATCTTGTGTCCTGCAGACATGAACAACAGACAGCAGACGCTCATGAAGCCACTGCTGGTCGTCAACATCGTAAGCGCACAACCTGCTTGGCGGTATTCATACCCAACATGTTCCAGCCATAGCAGTCTTGGCATTTGCCTGCTTTGCTGTCTCACATGGAAGGAAAATGGTGTAATTTTAAAATGGATCTTGCACAAGTCGGTACGTGCTCTGTCACATCAATGTTGCACTACCCATCTTTGTGGTGTCCTGCACCAGCTGAGTGCAAGCAAACCGCCTGGTGCTGTGATTGCTGCAGGATGTGAAGGACAATCATGAAGAGGCTGCGAAAGTGGCTCCTCAGACCCTGCACTTGTGCAAGCTGGTGAGTCCTGCATATGCTTATGACTAGTCCTCCATCTAAGGGTTTCTGTATCATCTATCATTGGCTTTGCTTGTGGCCAGCAGTGAGGGCAACTTGAATATCACTGACAGCCTCATCATCCTGCAGACTGATTCATACTCTATCAGGTCCCTGCGTTGCATGCCTTTGTTTGCAAGCCCTCTACATCTTGCTCCTGCTTGCTGCTCACTTCAGCTGCATGTGTGTGCTGCAGTTGGAAGCAGCTGACTCCTGGGAGAATGCTGTCGATGACGTTATGCTGGCCTTCGAAAAGGAGTACAACAGACGAGCAACATACACCATATGTTACTACTGATCAATCAGTCTCAACAGCAGAAGTTTTGGCAACCAGCAATCTGTCATCAAACTAGTACCAGCTTACTGAAAAGGAGCGATGCCGGATGAGCAGCAGTGCTCAGCAATGCCAAGCAGTGCCAGAGAGTATTGACAAGCAGCAATCATGTTGAGACACCTAGTATAATGGTGACAGGCAGTTTGCGGCATCAACAGGTAGTCATAGTGTCAAACCCCATTTTGTCAGCAAGGCCTGCAGGATGTTTGCAGGACATTTGCAGGACACCCGCAGGGCATGTGCAGGACAGTTGCAGCCTTGCCAGTATGTATGCAAAGAATTTCCTGCAGTGCGATAGCAATTCAGCTCCCACAGCTGACTCCGCAGTGTTTTTGTCATCAGTCAGGTGGAGATCGCTGGAGTGAACTGACCTGCTGCAGAGTTGGCACAAAGATTGTCAACTGACCTCATGTAAATACCACCAGCAACATGGTCGAGGTGGCCAGCGTTGAGTCCCCAGAAGACTGTTATCATCAAGCAGTAGCTTCAACTGATTTGTGCATGCTGCAAGCAAAGTATCCAACTCTTGGGGCGGTGGAGTGCTGGAGCAGTGGAGTCTTACTTGGCCCTGTCAAAGCAGGTGTGTGGTAACCCGCATGTGAAAAAGACAGAATCGATATGCACGACAAATAACACTATTGCGAGATATGTGCAGGAAGATTAGCATGAGTACATGAATGACAGCTCTTGACTTGAGCCTAAGACAGACAGCTGTTAGCTTGACAAACGCTTTGATCCTGCAATTGAACAGGCACTCTCCTGTATGCAGGTGCTTGATCGCTGGCCTCAGCATGGCTGATGGGCATGAGCAACCAGCTGCAACGCAGCACCAACACGTGCTGTCTAAAACGTGCTGTCCACACGAGACTGGGATGCGATGCGGCTTTGCGCTTATGTGTGTCACAGCTGCCCTCTTGTGGCAGCAGTGTTGGGCGGTACACTTCGGCAGTTGGTGATCATCTGCAGTGAGGTAGCAGTGGGTACATGATTGTACTTTACAGGGCTTTGGAGTAGCACCACCAATTTTTATGTAACAAGCACATACCACAGGATGGTTGGGCACCTCATGTGAACAGCATCGACAGCAGTGGGTTACCCAGCAACTTTGCCTATACTGCCTATATTTTAGCAGCAGCGCTGCTGCTTTGGGTGCGGCGGATGGATTTCCACTCACTCGGCTTCCAGTAAGAGGCCTGATGTAGTTGTCTACCATATGTTTCAGTTTGTGTAGAGCTGTAATCCGGCAGTGTGCGGAGGCGCAGCGAGTATCCTGCAGACATGTTCTTGGCTGTCTTCGTCAGACAGGCTTTGCACATATGTCGCCTGCAGTGCACAAAAGCAACATGCAGTGCCAATGTTACGTTGATGAACGAACGTCTGATTTAACGAACCGTCAGTGCTGCTGCCTACGGTAAAGCTGCTCGCACAGAGTTGCAAGCACAAGGCAACCTAAACCGCCATGCATTCAAGCGGTGGAGACAGGTGGCAACATCCTTAGTAGTACCCGAAATGCTCTCCTCCTGTCCAATAGCACAACGAACAACATATTTATTGGTGATCGTGCTTAGGTGATTAGTGCGAACCAGCATCGCGGCAGACGGGCTACGCAGGCACTTTGTTAGACTGCAAACACAATCAAGCTGATCAGGTACATCGATTGGTCACTTATAAATAGGCATCAAACATTCTGGCTCTGACCAGGTTGCATAGGAGTCCTTGGCAATAACTGGAGCTCAACAACGTATCATGCTGTGGACATGACATGCCAGGTACAGCAGTCTTCCAGCCCATTGCAGACTTCAAACGCACAAACATCGCCAGAATTGTAAGCACAGGTTTGCAGTGCCGGCATCGCACTTCAAGCTCAAGGAGGACGTATGTTGTGCCTGCAGGCTACTGCTGCATACCCGACTGCACACAGCAAGGCTGCTACCCACACCATGCCTTCCGCCATATGGCACTGGCATCAGTGCTCTCAGCACGACACGGAGCTATTCCTGCATGAAGTAGTCAGCAGACTCAACAGCATGTACGGGCACAGCTACCAGTACACAGACCTCATTGCAGCTGGCTTGAAGGTATTCAAGAGGCGCTATGATGAAGATGACGAAGGTGGCAGGCCTGCCTACGTTACCAACCAGCTGTTCATGAATTGGGCACACAGAGGTCGATGCAAGATGCATGCAATAGCAGAGGACGAAACTGTGCACGGCAGATGGAGAGGTGACATGTTTGAAAGGGCTGCTTGTTACATACAGAAAACTGAAGGATGGGAAGGGGTAGGTGTGGTACGAGACATCAGTCCCTGTATCGAGTGTGTATGTAATCCAACATATTTGTCAAATCTGTAGACTGCCAAGTCGCACCTGACTGCAGCACTGGGCAGCTGTACTCCATTCTCATTGTTGCAAGTAAACCACCATCCCATGACGCAAACCCCATGATCATGTGCAGTGTTACCTGCAACTGGAACCATTGCATGTATTGCTTGTTTGCTTTCACGGATGCATGTCAGTTAACATTGCGTATCTGCATGGTATAGCAATCATCTGTTGATGCCAAAACCCTGTATGCAGGAGCTTGCAAAGGCAGCTGCAAACGGCTGCAAACGGCGGCGTCAGGTAACCCAAGCAACCTATCACTTGTGGAGCAAAAGTTGGGGGTCAGAAAGCCGCAAAACCACAGCAGTATCTGACATGGCTTGTATTAGCTTAAAGTCCACAACCCCTAGCAGATACACAACTGTAAACCATTGTCAGCTGTGCTATAAGCCTAACTTCTGTGACATAATGTTGTCATAAGCTGTGTTGACGTACACTTACTTGCAGGATGGCCTTCGTGGGGTACCTGATGACATACGCTTGCGAGAATATCAAGACAGCGATCTTGACCCTTACAGTCGCCCGCTTGAGAAGTATGCTGCAGGAGGCGACAACATGCTCATGGTGAGCTTCAAAGCGCGTTTGTTTG
>JARWLF010000300.1:0-22188 GCA_029853055.1 Scenedesmus sp. KT-U
ACAGGACACAGATCTTTGTGATTGAACGCATGCAGCAGCGATCCACAAGCCCTACAGGCTCGTGTGACTGGTTCTTTACTGTCGACCTGTATGCACGAGAGTCCCGCTGCTGCTGCTACTGCTGCTGATGTCAGCTGCTGCTGAACCCGAAGCCCTGGCCGTGGAGTGGGCCCGTTAGGGTTTATGATTCTTGGCACTTCTGCTTCCTGCTGCACTGGTAAACCACCATAATGCGACAGCTTGGCACCAGTAGCCGGCTCAGTAGCAGCAGAAGCAGCAGCAGCAGTATCATGCAGTGACGCCAATGCAGCAGCGGCGGCAGCAGCTGCTGCTGTAATGTTCTGCCTGCTGGCCTTACCAGCAGCTGCTGCATGGCTGCCATGTGCATTGGCAGCTGCTGGTTGCGAGGCTTGCTGTGTGGGTTGGATAGCTGCTGCTGCTGCTGCCACAATCGGCGCCGCTGTCAGTGCTGCTGCTGCTGGCCTGTTGGGTACGACAAGTCGCATTGCCTCTGGATACTGCAATGCAAGCTGTCGTGTATGTTCAAGCTTCAGTTCCTGTTCTACATCTGCAGTGTAAAAGTCAAGCTGCTTGCCCGATGTAGAAACACTCGGAAGGTCCTTCTTGGAAGCAGCACGTGCTGCTGCTGCTGCTGCTGCTGCCGAAGGCTGCATTGCAGGAAACAGCACACTAATGGTGTATGTTATCAACATTGAAACAACAACAACAACAAAATGCACAAGTAGTGTCCTACGCAGAAGGTACATCACAAGAGGCTTACTACTGATACTGCTGCTTCTGCAGATCAACAAGAAGTTCAACCTGAGAAGTAACATGTTACTAACAGATTGAGAAGTAACATGTTACTAACAGATTACCACTCACCGTATGACGCTTCCAGAGTGTTAACACACACAACCTCCCCGCCAAGCACCCCGTACACAACCCACACTTCCGCTGCTGCTGCTGCTGCCGCCGCTGCTGAGGACCCTTTGGCACTGCTGCCGCCCTGTTGCTGCTGCTGCCCACCTGCTGCCGCCGCCCCAGCAGCCGCTGACACCTGTCAGCAGCAGCCGCCGGCGTCAGCTTCCGCTTCTTTCCCCTGATCGCTTGCAAATACTGCTGCAGATCAACCCCAGATCGCTTCTGCTGCTCGTCCGAGGTATAGCTGTCGAGCGGGAAGTTCAACCTCATGCCAGAATGCACACCGAGAATTGCCATGGATCCCAGATCTGCTGCTCGTGCTGCTAACTGTGGTGTCTCACATAATGGTGCAATAGTAACATCTTGTGGGAGCCCTAACATCTGTTGAGCTACCTTGGGTATTGTTATTCGTGCTTTGTAGTAACCTGCTTCAGTGTATTTGGACACATTGATGTAGGGATGAGTTGCATTGCCTGCATTCGGCTTGCATTGCTGCTGCTGCTGCTGCTGCTGCTGCGGTTTGTGGCATTGTACAGGACCTGTGGTTTTGCTATAGACAATATAACAGGTTCTGGCTTTGAAGACACCTACGTGTGAGGCGTACTGCCCTGTTGGGTACTGCTGCCGCTGCTGCTGCTGCTGCCGCTGCTGCTGCTGCTGCTGGAGGTAGCGATCTAAGCTGGTCTGTGCAATTCCGCGGGCTGTCAAAGGACGATCAAGCACTGGGCAGGGCTGATTTGCCTTCTTCTTGCTGCTGTTGTTGCTCCCTTTGCCTCGCTGCTGCTGCTGCTCACGGTCATGTAGGTTGGTTCCAGCAGCAGCAGCAGCAGCACTGGGAGTGCGTGCAGGCTCTGCACTTGTTCCATCATTGACAACAGCATCATCAAGATCATCCTGTGCTGGTTCATCATCATCATCTTCTTCTTCTGACACCTGCTGATCACCACCTTGTTGATCATCTGCCGCTGCTTCATCATTGTCACTTGGTTGATACTCACTTTCGCTACCACTGCCGCTGTACTCTCTATCACTGCTACCACCACTGCTACTGCTGCTGCTGCTGTCTGAGTTGTCACTGCTGCTTGCTGATGGCTTCTGCTTCTGTTTTGACTGGCTCTGCTTCTGTCGCTGCTTGGACTGCTGCTGTGGTGGTTGTCTGGTTTGTGTGAGGCTGCTTGGTTGTGCAGTGGATGTTATTGTTGCTGCAGCTGCAGCACCAGCTCGTCTTGGACGCTTTCTAGCAGTGCCTTCCTGTTCTGATGCAGGTTGCTCGTTGTTCTGTTGCTCATGCAGCTGCTGCTGTGAGTTTTCCTGCTGTGCTGAGGGTGGTTCATCAGCTAATTTCTTGCCTGCAGTTGCTGCTTCAGGGCTTCGCTGTCGACGTCTCTTCCCGGGACGTGGATGTTGCTTAGTCGGCGATGCGGATGATGCTGCTTTACCATGGCGCTTTGATGTCTTCGCAGCTGCGGCATCTGACCCAACTTGCAACTCCTCATCACTAGCTGCAGCAGTTGCAGCTCCTTGTTGCTGACTCTCCTGCTGCGAGGCCGCGCCTCGTGCTCTAGCCTCTCTAGTACGTTTTTGGGGACTTGTGCTCTCTTTCTGGTCAAGTACTGCTGCTGCAGCTATGTTTCTAGTTTGAAGGGCATTTTTCGGTCCTCTTACTGCTTTGGCGGGCTGCGAGCCATCCAAAGATTGCTGCTGAGGCTCCTGGGCTTCGTTGGTTGAATCATTTTCTTGTCTAGTATACCATGATCGAGTGCGGGCTGGCTGTTGCTGTGCAAGCTGCTTACTTTTGTGCGCGCACATGCGGTCGATGCTGCGCTGAGCAGTCTTGAAGCTGCTTCTGTTCTACCATACGACACAATCAAGCAACGCAACACGTTTATCGTACAAAACACTGATATAAAATTAATTCAGGCTTAAGGTGAAGTTGCCTGAGTTGTGATTCTCTGGAAGACTCAACAGCTGCACAGCCTTTGGCACATTGAACTCAACCACAGCCATGTCGTTGACCAAATAGCAGCAATCAGATGTTTCATAATAAGCAGGGAATCTCAAGCAAGAATGCTTTACACTGCAACTGAGCACCCTGTCAGTCCATCTGTCACAACAACAGTTAGCACCTGCTGCAGCTCAGCTGTCATTGGCAGCTTGTCAAACAGACTTGTACTGCAGTACGTGTCTGATACTGACTCATTTCTGCAGTGCTGAAACAAACAAATGAGTCGCAACCGTGCTCACTTCACTATGGCAGGCCATCACTGTCAGCCATTGTTGCCCGCTCAAAAGACACAGTCTCAGTAGTACCATAGTAGTAACAGTAGTGACAGTAGTAACACCATGTAGAATGCCGTTCAATAGCGGCAGTACTGCTTATCTTGAGGCAGTCACTGTACTGGTACAACTTGTACTGGTGCTGCTCATTGTCCCTCAAGGACAATGAAGTTCATGTACTGCCAACTTGAGTTCCAGCCTACTGTGTGTGTAGACAAGGTAGTCGTATTCAACAACTATCATAGCCAGATTCATCACTGCTGCCACTGGAGTGGCATTGCACTTGCTGGTATCCATGTGTATCAGCACACGCACTACTACGACTACTACACCAGGGCAGCATTCAGCCCTGAGGGCTGAGCAAGTGCGTAACTGCAGCAGCTCTAGGTTTTATAAGGCTGTCAGACAGCACTGCTGCTTCAAGCGAGCGACCCGCTAGCGCTGAGATACACATTCTACGAAGCCGTGCAGTTGCCAGCACCCTGTGAATGCTTCCCACCCCCGCCACAACTACAACTTATACATGTCCAGGCTGGACTGCTGCACATCGGACACGTAGAGGGCATTTGCATACACTCAGGCAAGCTGTTGATGTTTGTGACTGCCTTTATATGCTTAGCACGCTCTCTCACTTGGAAAGTGTTCTTTATATGTCCATATGCTCACAGTCATGGCAACCGTTACCTATATGGTACAACAAGCTCATACAAACGTAAGCTTCAGGCTGTGGAATGCTTACCATTTGCAACGACAGAAGCCTACAACTTGAAGGTGTCTCTGTGACGTTTGGGTGGAAATGCCGGCTCAATGAGGCCCTTGCCGGAAATTGATTGCGGCATCTTGCCATGTGGCTAACTTAGCCACATCTTGAAGATACAACACACCAGTTTGTGCATGGCTCGTACATACAGGCTGCCAGTTGGTGTAGTCACTACACCAAGCATGGTATGAATTCAAGTTGTCACAGAAGGCTGCCTAGAGTCAATCCCACCTATTGCAACACGCGCTGTGATGCCGGGTGCTTGAACTGCTGTCGCAAGTACATCAGATGTATCGAGACGGTTGCTACCAGGCAATTGCCACTGTCCAATTTACTGTAATCTTTACTGTGGAATCTGCTGCTTGTGTCTAGCAGGATGTTGAGATAGGCAACCGGGATGGTGAGTCAGAACTTTACCGGAGCTAGTCACGTCATCAACATCCGCCCAATGAATAGCTTGCTATCGCCATTGGAAGTGCATGGTGAGTTGACCGGTGAGGCACCTCGGGAATGTCCGCTGCCATGGCCGGACCACGTGGCGCATGTGCGCATGCACGTGCGCAAGCAACTGTACTGCCTGACAGGTAACCGAAGACCCGACCAAGCCATGCTCATATAGCCAAGTGCCAACTGTGTACCCGTACTTTTGAATCTCTATCAACAACATAACCAAGGTGAGTATAGTGAGCACAACCAGCGACACAGCCCTGAGCAGGTGAGCTCGAGTGGACTCGTCGGTGCTCCGAATTCGGCCTCCGTGACTTGTTCCGGCAGCCCTGCAAGCCGGGACTTCGCGGCTGCATTCTGTAGTATGAAAACAACAACCTGCACTAATGTTGTCGTGGTGTCCATTTGCAATTGTATTGCCACTGTTTTCTGGGTGGCCCTCTTGCGGGGAAAAACAAGCAGCATTGCTCACAGCTGTATATGCCAGATATGAACGCAACATACGCAGCTGTGATATTGTGTGCGAACTTGTTTCTCTATGCAGCTTGAAATCTACACTTCTCCACTCAGCCAACACTGATAAATATAAATTCTACAGTTTTGCTGACCCGCGCGCTTCTGACAAGCTTTGTGTTGCCTTGAAAGCTACTGCCAGCTTTTCTTGACACCATCTTCATCAGCGATTCATGTTTTGGCCTATCCTGCCTTGCAGGATTCTGCGACCGTATCCAAGCTGACTTCAGTGCCCAGGGTCTGACCAATCATGGGCGACTCAGATTCAGGCATAAACTATCCCACCGTCTATGGCCTGTGGAACAACACGGGAGGTGTGGGCAAGACCACCTTGACTTTTCATCTGGCCACTACCTACGCAAATCTGTTTCCAAACAAGGCAGTGGTTGTTATTGACATGTGTCCTCAAGCAAACCTCTCGAGCACACTACTGACAAGTACCGGCCTGGGCTACAAAGGTGGGTGACTCCATGTATGTGTCACATAGACTCAATGGCATCAATGGCATCGAACTGTACAACATGCAGTGTACCTGAAAACTATAAAACCAGCACAAGTCTTTGGATACGTCCCTGCCAAGAGCGTCATGTCCATACGCTCTGGCGTATTCTTCAGGTGAGATCATTGAGTTGCTAACCTGATATGAAAGGCATGTGGTGGTTGTATTGTTTATGTCGGACTCCCAGTATACTTGACATGTGACTGTACATGTGCAACATGCAGGCTTTATTGCCCTGATAATTGTGTGACCATACTCTGAGCTGTAGTGTTAGTGTGCATGTTCAACAGCAGCCATGGTGTGAAATTTGTTATCAGAGAGCTTGCCAAATACTTTCAAAATCACATACAACCGCCTGGCTTTCCGGTGCCCAATCGTGTTGTGTTCGTAGTTCAGTTGCACCTACAATCAGTGCCTTATGATACAAACCTTCATTGATATTGTTGTTCTGTCTTGTGCAGAGCCTGGAGATGTGAAGGTTGAGAAACTACATGGCCATCAGCTCGTCCTACAGAACCCAAAACTGCCCAAAACGGTTGGTGGCTTCTTGATTAATTGTGTCCAAAACAGGAGGCCAGTGAACCCACAAGACTGGATCATCAACGTCAGAAATGGTGTGGACGGGGTGATCACAGGCAACCAGCAGGCACCTGACAATCTATACCTCTTCTGTGGCGACACAATTCTGGACCTGCTGGTTGAACCTTTGGTCGTCAGAGCAAGCGGGACTGTAACTGAAACCTTCAACCCCTACAGGTGAGCTGCTTATCTGAGCACTACTTATAGTATGCCATAGTAGCATAGTATGCCTCCAACAATGACGGTCCGGCCATTGGTAGTTCCTGAAGCTTATCATAAGCAGTACATGATTGTGTACGTCGTGCCGTTGAACGCTTTCACAAGCATCATCAACTACGGTGATGCGGCTTGCAAAGGCCGCCCTCATAAGCAGCTCTTGCCAACGGCTTGCCTATGGCAATGGAAGCTTCCAGCTTAAGCTGTGTACTCAGTACATGGCTGGTCTTTACTGCAGGGATGTGCACATGGAGCTGTACAACTTCATTGCAGACTTGGCACGTGAGTTCAAACAAGGAGAGAACCCAAAGGAGACCGTGTTTTTCATTGACACTAATCCAGCCATGAGCATATACACACAGATTGCACTGGTTGCAATGACTCAGCTCATCGTCCCTGTGGTTGCAAACAGCTTCTCAACGCAGGTGCGCGTCCTGACAAAGGCGTATGTATAGACCGTAACAGACATCAGCCTGACAGCTTGTTTGCAGCCAGCATGATTGCCTCAAGCAGTATCAGATCCCCGTCCCCAAGATATCCGCAATCGTGCACAACAAGTATGTATACCTCAGGGCCTACATATGCCGCATATGTGACTGAGCTACACCTGCTTGCAGTTTAGTTATGTGTAAAGATAACGTTTTCTGTTGCCGGCCACCTAGCAATCACCCACTTACCCACCTAGCTAGGTGATATCTTTTAAGGTGTGCCTCGCCATGTGCTCTCAACCAAGTGAACCACGGTGGGACTCTCAGCGGCTGGGGTTGTTGAAGGATATGATTATCATAGCACAGCGTGGTTACGTCCTTGTTCCAATGGTCACATGCTGCACAGTAAACATGCAATATCATGCAAGTGTCATGATTTTCACCCGTATGCGCAGGACCCCTGTTGTTGGGCAGCATGTACCTTCCCAGGCCAACCAGTCGGGGGGCCCACAAACCCCTCAAGCTTATCGGCAGCTGGCGGACGTTCATGCCAGTCAATTGTTTGACGGTTATCAGAGAGCGATGCAAATGGGTGATTTGAATCGTGTGTTCTTGACCCGGGGCACTCAGCCGTTCCAAACAGTGTTGGAGTTCAGTGCAGCCTACACGGGCAACTTGAGTGACATGCGCGGTTGTGGTGTTGCTGCTCTGTACACTGGTCTGCCTCGGTACTTGCTGCACAATGAGGCACACCTGACACCAGCAGCGTTGAAGGCGGGAAACTTTGCAAGAAGAGTGCCATCCTTGATAAAGGTGATTTCCTCTAAAGCATTGGATACACTCCTTACAAGTACTTGTCTGCAAATTGCCAGCATGCGCCAGTTGAATCAAGCACTGTCTGCCAGACGAGCTGAGCTTGGTAGCTGCCAGCAAGATGCCTGAAAGCCAGCGGTAGCTGCATGTTAGAATCCTGCTGCGATGCGGCAAGGCGGTGCTATGACAGCCTTTGTCCCTGCTGACACATTACCCTTGTGTAATGTATGTCCACTATTGCAGAATATCCTGGGAATGATGCAAGTTGTCTGTGGCAATGAAGTGATGCAGCAAGCTAATGCAGACGCGATGAACAGACTGCAGACAGTGGCTGATGAAGCTGACTTGGCCTTAGCAGGTTCGGATAATGATGACTGAAATTTCTGATTGTGTTGTTGAACAATCGTTCACTTGGCAGGGGGTTCCAACGTACCGCAAACTCTCTTTCCAGCTTGAAGTGCTTGCAGCGGACTCGTCCAGCATCATGTGCAATCGTTTCATTCAGTCGGTAGACATCTTGTTGGGCCATCTGTCAGTGGGGCCATGTTTGTACACTGTCTCGCATTTGTTGCTGGCCAGCTGGCATCTTGCCAGGTGCTTTATAGAAACATCCCAATGTTACACTTCTACTCTGTTGTGCCAAAATCTTAGTCCCATGCTGTTACGCCAACAATCGCCGGCGTGTGATACAGATTGTATGCAAGCTGCCATCAGTTTGGCAGAGCTGTGATGCAGACTCCTACCTGCTTGTTGTAGATTCTTGGACAGAGGCGGGGCAGATCTATAGAATCAACAGACAGAGCTGCCACCTCCGTGCTGAGTATCTACGCAGGGTCAATTCAGCGGGCCCGAAGCTTCGGGCCGGCAGCCTGGGATACAGACCCACGTGCACGTAGTCGAGTATGCAACATGGAGGGTGAGCCGGACCAGTACTAGAAACTGATAACGGCACCTGGTTAATTGTAGTATTGTTGCCTGTTGTACATCCTCTGAGGTCAACTGCTGACCAAAACGAACCTCCGCGGCCACGTGCACGTGGCAAGCAACTGTACTGCTTGACAGGTAACCGCAGACCCGACAAAGTCGCGCATATAGCCAATTGCCGGCTGTGTACCCATCAAACAAAAACACTAGAAGTAGTCACATGTAACGCCACAGCCCTGAGCAGGTGAGCTCAAGTGGACGCATCGGTGCTTAGGCGTGACTTGTTCCGGCAGCTCTGTGCAAGCCAGTGACAGCGGCTGCGGCCCAGATTTTTTTTGTTCCAAATCAAGAAGGTGTTGTAGTTGTTAACCGGCGACTGTATCGCGTCTGATGCATGAATGGCCTTGGCGCAACACTATTCTTTGCCGGGAAACAGCTGTGTATGCTAGCTGTCAACGCAAATTTTGCTTTATCCAAGCAAACTCCAAAGCAGCGCTTGATGTACAAGCAGTATGAGTCTTGCTCTCACACATGAGCTTCAGCCAACTCTTTCGGAACTTTTGTCAACCCACAAGTCACTGGCAAACTTTGGCATATTCCGCTTACAATCATTGCCAGCGGCAAGCTCACCACTGCTTATGGCTGGCTGCCTTGCAGCAGTTCGTGACAACTGTCCTGACAGCCAAGCTCGATACCAGGATTTGAGCAAACATGAGTGACTCCAGGTCAAACTCGCTTCATGAATTGGGCTATCCCACCGTCTATGGCCTGTGGACCAACCAGGGTGGTGTGGGCAAGACCACTCTGACCTTTCACCTGGCCACTACCTATGCAAAGCTCTTCCCAAACAAGGCAGTGGTTGTGATTGACATGTGTCCTCAAGCAAACCTCTAAAACACACTTCTAACAAGCGTTGGCCTGGGCTTCAGAGGTGGGCGAATTCATGTGACTCTGTTCAACACTCCTAGAACACTCAACTTGGCGCTGTACACTGTGTAGCCTTTTCGAAACTCAGGGTATCAGCATGAGCCTTAGAGGCCTTAGAGGCTCTGCCAGACGGTTACATGCCTGCCAAGGGCCGTCATGTCCATACACTTTGCTTGGGTGATGGTTTGGTTTCCGAGATGACATTAGGGAGGGCTTGTTCAGGCTGGAGACGTGCGACTGAGAATGCACTGTGCAGAAATTGCGGGGCTAAATTCTTCATGACTATGCTTTGAGCTGTACTTGCACAGTGCATGCTGGTGTAGCCGTAGTTACCGACTTGTAGTCATTAGATACTCTGCTTGTGTCATCTCACAATCACAAACATACAATTGCTTGGCCTTACAATCAGTGTTGTGTTTGAGGTCAAATAGCGCCTAAGTGCCACTCACAGTTTGTTACAGCCGTTCATGAGTCTCTAGAGCTGTGACATGTGCAGAACCTGGAGATGCGAAGGTCGAGAAGCTACACAATCATCCCCTCCCACGGAGCCCAAACCTGCCCAAAACTGTGGGTGGTTTCCTCATCAACTGTGTCCAAGAAAGGAGGCCAGTGAACCCAAAGGACTGGATCATCAATGTCAGTAATGGTGTGAACGGGGTTATCACAGGCAACGAGCAGGCACCTGACAATATGTACCTCTTCTGTGGTGACACAACTCTGGACCTGCTGGTTGAATCATTGATCGTCAAAGCAAGCAGGACTGTATGTAGGGCCGTTAACCCATACAGGTGAACTGCTTATGCCTCCAACCCTGACGGTATACATATGGCTTATTGATACTCTCACATGCGTTTGTACATAAATAAATATGTCGTGCAAAGACCTTCAGCACCATCGAGCATTGCTATCAGGCTCATGCCTCTATTGCTAAATGACTCAGCTGAACTCACTGACTGCTTTGGTGATGCTTGTGCCATGTCAGCAAGTTTTACTGCTCCTGCAGCTTGCATCCAACGCTTGGCATGAGCGGCTCTTGCTAGCTACTGTCACTGCTTTTGACAACAAATGTTTTGCACTCACTATTTGAATAATGTGACCTGCAGGAGTGTCCACATGGATCTGCACAACTTTGTTGCAGACTTAGCACGTGAGTTCATGCAAGGAGACAACCCTAAGGAGACCGTTTTCTTCATCGACACCAATCCAGCCATGAGCATATACACGCAGATTGCACTGGTTGCAATGACTGAGCTCATCATCCCTGTCGACGCAGACGGCTTGTCCATGCAGGTGCGTGTCCTGACAGAGGCGTATGTACAGACTGTCACAGTCTGTTACGGTAACAGATATCGGCTTGGTAGCTTGTTTGCAGCCAACATGATTCCCAATTTCACACAACATCATCCAGCAGGTATCAGTTCATAAGATACAGATCACAGGCATTGATAGGGATGCAGCAGCGTTCCTGCTTGTTATCACAGATGGTACTCCAAGTCAGACACTTCATGAAGGTTGTATCATACTTGGTGAACACAAAGATGGATACTTCTATGGCATAAGCTCACATAGTTAGCCTTTGGTGCACCATGACATGTTCCTGTGATATGTTGAGACTCAAAATGACCTGAAGGCCTGATCATTGCTCACTGACCGGGGCATTGCTCTGTTAATACCTGCTAGCGACATGAACAACGTTGGCCCATGTTGCAGGCTGTCAAGAAGTTGTTTATGGCTTGTACCCTGCTGCTGGCTTGGCTGCTGAGCCTGAGGAGACAACTTTTGCCCACAAGGCACGAGAGTATCAGATCCCTCTTCCCAAGATATCTGCAATTGTACACAACAAGTATGTATCATTCGTGCATCTGCAGTCAGCTGCACTGGTCTGCCTCCGAGGTATATCAGATATACATGATGTTATGTTCTCTGTTTTGGGCCTTCTAGCCTTTCTTCATGTACCGAGTTGAACCTAGCCATATTTCCTCACTAATTTCTATGTCGATAAAACGCCGTGCTCCGTGTTGACAGTGGCTGGGGTTGTTGCCAACATGTATGGCATACATGATGTATAGCAATGTTGTGTCAATATGATGTTGTCAGAATGCACTCACCTGGCTGGCAACAGTAGCGTGCACAAAGAAAACATCCTTGTGTCATGAAACTTATTCATACCTGCAGATCGCCTGTTTCAAGCAGCTAGTAGCTGCAGGAGCTAATCAGCCTGGGGTACAACATCACCCTCCCGCCTACCAGCGGCTAGCGGATGGTCACGCATTTCTGTTTTTTGATGGTTACCAGAGAGCGATGCAAATGGGTGGTTTGGGTCGTGTGTTCTTGACCCGGGGTGCTCAGCCGTACCAGACGATACTGCAGTTCAGTGCAGCCTACACAGGCACGATGAGGAACATGCGCAGCTGTGGTGTCGCTGCACTGTACACTGGCCTGCCCCTGTACTTGCTGCAAGATGAGGCACACCTGATACCAGCAGCGTACAAGGCAAGAAACTTTACAAGACGACTGCCGTTTCTGGTGCAGGTGAGTTGCAATGTTTGCTGCTGGCTGGGTGACCTGAGTATCTGCAAGTAGCAAGCATGCATGTTTGAATATCATTGTGCAAGTGAAGTTGGCCAGACCATTGTGCAGTGCAATTCGCAAAGCACTGCTTTGCATTGGCAATCATCCATATATGGATATATATCAGCACTCTAACAGACTACCTGAGCTAGCGACTGCCCGATGGCCAGCAGTAGCTGTTCAGGAGTATAACGCTCATACTTCTGATGCACTCAGTTAGGGTTTAAACAAGTCAGTGCCACTTTTGACTTTGTCTCTGCTGACACATCACACTGGTGTATCGCATGTCCATGTTCTGCAGGATTTTCTGGGGATGATGCTAGTTGTGTTTGGTGTTGAACTGATGCAGCAAGCTGATGCAGCCACCATGAACAGGCTGCAGGTAGTGGCTGGTGAAGCTGACTTGGCCCCAGCAGGTGCCGATGATGATGAATAAGAATTCAATGATGTTGTTTCATCAATCGTTCAACCGGCAGGAGATGTCACGTACCACAACTTGTGTCAGAATTGTATCAAGGTTTGATCATTGTCAGGTGCAGCAGACTCGTGCAACCGTGGTGTAGTACAGTGTTGCAGCAAAAGACTCATCAAGCCGGCAGGACTCTTGATGTCGACCTGTCGATGAAGGCATGTTGATGTACTGTCTCACATGTCTTTGCAGCTAACTGTGACCCTTGTGGCACAGTCAAATAACTGCACAATTCAGGTCCAGCACAATGTGTCACAGGCTGCAACCAGTGATGCACTTGCTAGATTCAAAGTCGTGTTGATGCAGTCTCTCGAACGAAAAGGTTTCTTTCCTTGTCCCTGCTGACAGCACTGCACTCCAATTGAATTGGAGTCCAACGTGCTCCAGCTGGCGGCAATGCTATGTGACTGTCATGCACAACGAATCTACTGCCAGCCATGCACATATGAACAGAGCGTCTCGCTCTGTCGCCTAAACATCAGATCCAACGGTGTCTAGACAGATGCTGGCAGGTCTGCTGCGTGCGGTTGAGACCCTAGGGTTGCTGGTGGCTTGCTCAAGTTACTCGCTGATCAGCTCGTGAAATCCATATAAGACAAGAGTTTGTCTGTCAAACAATACGGGTGCTAGCGCAAGCTGGCTTGGCCTGCCATGCGCCAAGTGTACCGATGCGGTGTGAAGTTCCGGGGAGCTGTACAGGAGTCGCTGCCGGGAAGTTCTGTACTGCAGGCTGTAGAAACGTTTCTTTTGTCAACAAGACCATCCTCAAAAGCACACAACAATCCCGTGACGTACTTTATGGCATGCATGGCCTGAGAGGTACCCGCGCAATCACGTGAACGAGCAACTGTACTGCCTGACAGGTAAGCGTAGACCGGGCAAAGCCAGGCATATAGTCAAGCATTGGCTAGTCACGAGTAACCACAACTCCTCAATGGTCAGCAACTGAGTTCTCGTTACTGAAAGGGAGCAGCATAAGTGGCAGGTGAGCTTCGTTGCAATTGCTTTGACCCCAGCACTTCGCGCTGACAGCCTTATACAAATATATGCAGTGAATAACAAGTGTTTGCTTGGCTGCATTATCGCTCTGTTGTTAACCATGCAAGGCATTCTCTCCATGACTGGCCGCGGTCATGTGTGCCAGACGAAGTCTAGCAGCTTTGCTGTACTGTTTGAATTGTCTAGTGTAGTGATGTAAACTGCGTATTATCACTTTTGTTAGCCGAAATACTACCTCTCCACTTGTGCATAAGTCGCCGCTCTGCTGCCTAGGCCTGTCACGGTGGTGCTGTACAAACATTAAATGTATAATGTCACCTGTTGCTATGCAAGGTCTGGCACAAGTATCGTTGAAGTCATGGATGATTCGGACCCAGAGTACCCCACTGTCTATGGCCTGTGGACCAACAAGGGAGGTGTTGGCAAGACCACCTTGACCTTTCATCTGGCCACCACCTATGCAGAGCTCTTCCCAGACAAGGAGGTGGTTGTAATTGACATGTGTCCTCAAGCAAACTTGTCAAGCACACTACTGACAAGTACCAATGGTGAGGTTATCTTGCTCAAGTTTGCTTTGCAGTGCATGTCATGATCATAGATGCTTGCAAATTTGCAGCCCTGTAAAGGGCTTGAGCAGCAAACCAAAACCCCCATTGCAGTGTACATCACTACGCCATAGTGCACAGTGCTGCTGGTTCATTGCCCATCTTCTTTCGATACAACAGGTCACTCTTTGTATTGCCATGGACAATACATGGCCATGTCGTGAGTGACCAAGTACACACCTAGATGCTGCTGCAGCTGGGTCATTCAAGTATTGGCATGCAGGGTATTCAATACTTTACCATACTGAGTATGCCACAACAGTCAGCTTTATATGCTATGCAAAGGCATGCCATGTACTCACTTGTAACAACAGCAGCAGCCTGCCGCTGCTGTGTTTGCATCAAAACCTTGAACTGTGTCTTGTACAGAACCTGGAGACTTGAAGGTTCAAAAACTACATGAGCGTCCCCTCGTGCAGCGCACCCTACCCAAGACTGTGGCAGGCTTCCTCATAGATTGTCTGCAAGATAAGAGGGTATCAAACCCACAAGACTGGATCATCAACGTCAGGAGTGGGATTAATCGAGTAATAGATGGAAACAACCAGGTTGCACCCAATCTATACCTCTTTTGTGGTGATACAACACTGGACTTGTTGGTTGAAAATTTGAATACCAGAGCAGGCGATAGTGTTCGCCAGACCTACAACCCTTACAAGTGAGTTGACATATGCACCTGCCAGGGAGTTGACACATGGCATGTGCCCCTAGCAAGTCCAATGCTGCTGGGTAAAATAATATGCCTTGTTGACTTCGACTTGCATGTACCACAGTACCACATCGTTTGCCAACTCTGAGGGTTTTACACACAGACACACTGTGACAGCTATGCTCCCTCATGAGGCACCCCCTCACTACGGCAGGATTACACTTTAGTAGATGCCACTGTCAAGATTGTCACAATGATAGCTATATAATGATAGCTGTATGAGATGTATGTACTACATCACAGGCTGTTGTTGTCGACACTGTCACAGTGGCATGGCATGGCATATGCATGCAGGAATGTGCATATGGAGCTGAACATCTTTGTTGCTGAGCTTGCACGTTCCTTCAAGGAAAAAGGAAAGGAGGCTGTGTTCTTCATTGACACCAATCCAGCCATGAGCATATACACGCAGATTGCACTGGTTGCAATGACTGAGCTCATCATCCCTGTCGACGCAGACAACTTCTCAATGCAGGTATGTCAGGGCCCTATGCTTCACATTTCAACATGAGTATGCAACATTACTCAGTGTACAGTGTATACTAGTTCAGAGACGAAGGTTGCTAACTTATGACACTTGTTAGCACTCCCATGCTTGTGCCCCATCTGGCATAATCCAGGGTTTCATATACGATCATCATATATAGTATATATCTGATTTTTAGTAGGTGTCACGGGTAGTAGGCTTAGCAAACTGCATAGCAGATGCAGCCATCTGCA
The DNA here is from genome assembly GCA_029853055.1 of Scenedesmus sp. KT-U. NCBI lineage: Eukaryota > Viridiplantae > Chlorophyta > Chlorophyceae > Sphaeropleales > Scenedesmaceae > Scenedesmus > Scenedesmus sp. KT-U. Next base: position 15,381 of record JARWLF010000300.1, read on the forward strand.
CAGCGTTACTCATCGAATGAACAGTTCAGAAAACGGCTATTGTTGGTGTCAGCTAGAGGAACTGACCACTGTTTTGGTCCGTACTTTTGAGGCTCAACGTTTCTGTGACAGTTGCTGCCACAGCAACTGCCGGTAAGATACTGCGAGCAGAAATAATGTGGACTGCTCATAGATAATGTAAGATACTGCGAATTGAGATGATTGTGCTGGTGTCAATGTCACTGCGGCAGGCTGTCAAGAAGATGTTCCACCTTGTGTATGGCTTGTACCCCGCTACTGGCGTTGCTGCTGAATTTGAGGATACAACATTTGCCTACAAGGCAAGAAAGTACCAGATTCCGCTCCCCAAAATATCTGCAATTGTGCACAACAGGTATGTAGCTGGCTGCCAGTGTTTGAGCTGGCTGTAAACTGTTCAGTCATGTATTGTTGCGCTTGCCATAATGACTCAAAGTACTTGACAGCACTGCTGCATCAGTGACAGTCTTGCAAGGGGAGCGAATGTTGCCAAAGTCTGGACATATCAGCAGTGCCAGACTGTCGAGTGTGCAAGTGTTCTGTAATTGCCAAGTGCGTTGCCAACTCCGGTTCATCACCGGCATTCATCTCCTCATTTTCTTAAACACTTGCAGAACCCCTGTCATAAACCAGAACGCAGCTGCAGGAGCACAAAACCCTCGAGCTTACCGGCAGCTGGCGGACGGTCACGCAGGTCTGTTGTATGATGGTTACCAAAAGGCGATGCAGAATGACGACTTGGAGCGAGTTTTCCTTCCGCGGGGTGCTCAGCCGTTCCAGACACTGTTGCAGTTCAGTGCAGCTTACACAGGCACCATGAGGGACATGCGCAGCTGTGGTGTCGCTGCTTTGCACACGGGTCTGCCCCTGTACTTGCTGAAAGAGAAGGCACACCTGATACCACCAGGGTTCAAGGCCAAGAACTTCACAGGAAGACTGCCATTTTTGATGAAGGTGGGCTACAATCTTTGCTGCTTGCAGATACTCTTAGAGCTGCGACACAGTATCTACCAACCACATAAGGCACTCTTTCCAGACCTAGCTGAGCTTGCTTACTGCCTAGCAAACGGCAGAAAGGTTGGTAGGTCCTTTGGCAAAGGGATGTTCTTACTGTCACATGCACACTTGTACGCTGTTCATTCATCTGCAGGATTTCCTGAGGATGATGCAGGTCGTCTTTGGCAGTGAAGTGATGCAGCAAGCTGATGCAGACGCCATGACGAGGCTGCAGTTGGTGGCGAATGAAGCTGACTTGGCCCCAGCAGGTGACGATGACTCATCGTCGGACGATGGCCGAAAGAAATGATCTGCAGTTTGTACGAGTCGAGTATACTTAGATCTGCTAACACCCGGTGTCAGTGACTCAAACAGGTCATGGTCTGAGTCAGTCTCTTTGGTTGAGTTGCTTTCTGTACTACAGAAAGATAGTATCTGCCAGAATCTGAGTCAGAGGTCGCATCTTCCGCTGGGGACTTTCGTTCAGATGGACGACCGGCACTCAAAAGCTTCGCTTCGAAGCGGTACCTCAAGCCTGGGAAATTCGGCAGTACTGTACTAGTGGGAAAGCAGTCAAAACCTTCGTCCCACCGGACGACCGGGGTCGGACTCCTTCGTACCGCGGAGGCGCCGACGTTCCGGACGACGAAGATGCGACCCCTGATCTGAGTTGCCTCTGTGTTTTTATACTAGTAATGCTATCAGACATTATTGTGCAATGCGAGTTGAGTTTGCAGCATAACCAAGTTGAATTTGGTGGCTGTGGTGGTGGTTGTGATCTTTCTTCCATGAGCCAATAGCCCGGTGTCAAAAGGCGTGAAAACTCTAAAGGTACTTGGTAGCGTATTTAGTGGTATCAGTCGCCTCAGTGAAAATGGTTTCGTTGACTCCAAGTTCAAGTTGTTGCCCATGCAGCAGACTGGTCATTGCAACCAAGTTGGACAGCTCAAAGAAGCATGATTATGCTGGTACAACTCTTCATGCCCATCTCTCAATGAGAGCGATTGTCAGATAGACTGGCAACCAACCAGACTGTCATTGGGTAACTGCAGTGCGTTTACTCCCAGCTTTCATCTGCAGTGCGTTCATCTCGAGCTTTCAACTGCTCATATGGCACAGTTGGATGGCAGCACATTGAAGGTGGTAGTTGACCACTGTTGTATCCGCAGATGTGTCATTCATGATGTGTACAGGGCTGCTGTAGTCACAATCACCAGCGGCACAACTTGCCCGGTCTGGTGCCTGGCAGGCACTGCCTACCTTCATACACATGCAGGTATCACAACTTGTGAGGCAGCACTTTCCACCAATGACAATTCCTGGAGCTGACAGCGATCGGTGTGTCCGCTGGCAGCTCACATTGTCACGGTTGGCAGCCATCCTGCATGCATCAGACCCTGGAGCTCCATGCTGATGTCTATCTGCCAGATCATCCGATGATGGGCAATAGTAATCACCCGGTGATTACTATTGTACAGTTGCACTTCCCAGCATGAGTAACACTTGTAGCCTAGTGCTGATCCGATCAGCTTTATTCTGGAAGTGTTAGTGTAGCCCAGTGCCGAAGTAGCCAGTGCTGAAGCTTGAGTCCAACTCCAGTCTTGACAACAAAATTGCCGCATGGCATGCTGAGATGATGGTCCTGAGGCTGCAGGTATTAGTCAGTTTGTGTTCGTTATTTGCTGTGAACGGTCACATGCTTGCTGGCGACACATAGAGTGCAGCGAGAGTGAGTACAGAAGTGTTAGCACTGTACTAGTACCAGTCGGTATACCACAGTCATAACAGCTGCCAAGCACCAGCCTAGTCTAGTGGGGGCCCCTATCTACAGTGCTGGCCTACTGGTCACAGTGTCGTTGCCAGCAGTGTATGTGGTACGTGTACGCAGCATTGAATGCGGCACTAGTGTGTGTTTTCCGACAATTATTGCAATAGTTGACCAGTGCATGGTTGCTGCCATCAGTCCGGTGGTCATTCAAGTTGAGCTGGCGAGAAAGCCTGATGTCGACATTAAAGAGACTCCAAACAGTATAGACACCTACTGCTGCCAAAAATCACTACAAGCAGTCAAGCTGGCATCAGCCTGATGAGTGCATCTGAGTCACGAACTCAGCTGGCAGCTTCACACTGTGTTGGCAACGCCTTTCTGAATAATTCTCATGTTTCGAATCAGGTTTGTCACCCTGCCAAGCGTGATACTGTTCCTGCAGAGTCACTGCAAAGTAGGGCCTACACTGCTAACTATCTACTGCATCTCAGCAAAACAACAGCCGCTTGGGCCAAGCAGTTGATACTAAGAAACATCCAGGCGCGTCAAAACTCTATACATTCTCCCGATTTGCCCTCTGAACCACTAAGGTGTACCATACTGCTGCTGTAGAAGTAGCTAAGCAGTCACTCTAGTACGGTGCTGCCAGGCCCATCAGAAACTCTGCCCTCACATACAGCCACACACAGACACCCATCCTAATCAGTCAAACTGGCTATACCATTACCAACACCAGCAGTGGCTGAGATATCTGTGTGTCAGCCAGGTGACATCCTATGCTAGCTATAGTAGGTTCCGCCGCCTAGACATTCAATCCGATGCTGCACAACTTGCATTTGACTTGCATTCAACTTGTATCCAACCAGCATTCAACCAGCAACCAACTAGCTTATAACTAGCTGTCAACAGCCATTGACAACTTCCGTGAACGAAGCACAGAAGGCTTCTGTGCTCGCCTGTTTGACCCAAAGCCTCCAAAAACCAGACCACAGCAGCCAGGGACAGCTACAGCACAGTCATCAGCAGGCATTGACCTTGCTGCTGTCAATGTTGCTGCTTTCTGCTTGAACCCCGACCTTAGGCAGAGCTTGTCCATCAGCTTCTTGCCCTTGAGAAGCAGGCTACTAGCACTAGCAGGCTTCCCGCAGTATATAGGGGTATGTGCTGCTGCTTCAATTCCAGCCCGACTGTTCGCTGCCACTGCAACAGTGTTGGTTGCAGTGAATGAATCAACATTGCTGGTTGGCTCTGGCTCACGATGGCTCAGCTGTGCCGAATGAGCAGATCCTGAAGACACTGTACTGCGGCTTCTGCCACTAACTGGTGTCACATCGACTGTGGCTCCTGTATTGCTCTGTGGGTCTTTGACTGAGCTCACTGAGTGGCTGGCGTGCTGTTGTACACCTGGCTGGGTATGATCCGTAAGCACATCACCACGTGCTGCCAGCAGTGCTGACTTCAGATCGGCCCCTGCTGTTACTTCCACACTTGTGCTTGACGCAGCGTCTGCGGCAGCACATGAGCTGACACTGGTGATGCTGTCACTGTCACTGACTAGTGGGCTAGCAGGCGCACAACTGCTTCTTCTGAGCACTGGCGTGGCTGGCATATAGTCTGCTGCACTGCTGCTAACATCACAGCCGCTGCTGTTCCTGCTGCTGCCACAGCTGGTACTACTGCTGTCATCATGATCACTGCTGAGTATGCCAACAGCCCTCGAGGATGTAAACTGTGCTGCCAGTCGCTGATCTTCTGGTGCGCGCGACCGGTGCTACAAAAGAGCCAGGCAGCTGCTGCAAGTCTTTGAATAAATCCAATATAGCCACAACATTGGCAGCATGTGCAGGAGCAGTGTCTGCTACATTCTCTAGGGCTTGTGGAACCAGCTTCTTGAGCCACGGGTGACTCAGAGCTTGTGCCGCTGTTAGTCTCTTGTTGGGATCCGGGTGCAGGGTCCTCCTGAGGTAGTCACGGGCCTTGCGGCTGGGGACATATGCAATGATGTTGTTGAAGTCGGCAGCGTTCATATCATCAAGGTGTCTCTCAGTCTCCTTTTCGCTCTGGAAGTTGTAGTTGCTGAAATGCAAGTCACCAAGGCCAACAACCATGTCCAACACTTGGTAGCTGCTGAGCCAGATGTCCAGCGCCTTGCTGGTTGCTTGGATGCGTTTGTTGGGGTCCCAGAACATGCTGTACTGACCAGCAGCGTCACGTTTGCGCATCTCAGGTGGTATGTAACCAGGTGTGCAGACAGGGTGGTAGTCGTTGGGGAAGATTTTCATGACGCCGCCATTGTCAATCTTGACGAAGATGCCAGATTCTGTGTCAAAGGTCATGTTGTCGACTTTGCCATCTCTGTATATCAGGCCCTGCGCAACAGTCAGAATGTGTGCTAATGGTCAGCCAGCAGCTGTGATATTGTTCAGCAAGAGATCTGATCTTGCAGAATCTGCACTTGCATAGTTCATCGAAGATGTGTAGATGTACAGATGGCTTGTCCCTTGGAAAGCCAAAGCAAGCTGAGATTGCAGTAACCTGACAAGTCTGCTTGCACTGCATCGCACACTGTCAGAAGACCCTTCAGAGATGTTGGGTGAGTAGCTCACCTTATTGTGCATGCGCCACAGGGCCAACATGTCATGCGCGCTTCTGAGACAGGGTCCAGCATAGGGTGTCACGATGCACCAGTTGCCCTCCTCATCTGGATGAGCAACCAGTGCAGTGGACAGTAAGTGCGTCTGAGTTGGGAATGTCTTGGCGGTCTTGATCTCTGCCTGGATCTGCCTCATGCAGCAGGAACTTCATGCAGAGGCTCTTGAAGCAGGCCAACCTTTCACAACAAGTTTGTTGCGAGAACCGGGAAGGATCACCAGCAGGGCAGCTACCATGTTGTTGTGGACAATGACACGCACTTCAGCAGCGGCTTTGGACAGGATGGTCCTGCAGCAAGTCAGGCAAAGGCAGCACGACACTCAGTGAGCACTGTCGAACAGGGACAGATCTGTCCCTCTGGAGGGCAAGGTAGCTGAGAGTACAGCTCCTGCATATGGGCTGCAGGAAGCCTGGCCAGTGTGTCGTGGACTACTCATAGCAACATGCGTGCACGTGATGTCACAAGCCTGGCTGAGCAAGTTGCTTCTAGCACCTTGAAGGCAATAGGGGCGTTCTCTGCGGTAAAGGAACGTTGCCTGCTGACAGCTAAAGGCGATGACTGCCGCCTCATGCGAGTGAGATGCCTGCAAGAGCCGTCTACTCACCACACTAGATTCTTGACTATGAACAACGGAACCTCATCTCCGCTCTTTACGAGCGGAAAGTCAGACACATCGCCCAGAATCTCCCTGAAGGCGGGAGTGTTGATGCCACCAGCCTTTTTGTTGAGCATACTTGTAGCTTGTTTTTTCTTCATTGTTCCTCCCAAGATTCTGATGTTTTTCAATAAGGACATGGTTGCAGACGGAAACTACCGCGCGCCGTCAAGACAGACAGTTGTCTCGGTGGTGTGTTCGCGCTGCTTCAGCCGTGTTAATAGTTTCAAAAGTCAGTACGGTGTCTGTATAGTGTTCTCGATATGGCGGGGTCAGAGTACTTGAAGGCGTGATGTGGTCACCCTGGGCCCGGGCTTGGAAGGTAACAGGCGGTGCCTGGTAGGTGGGCACCGTATACGTAGGTAACTGCCCCTCGGCTGAAGGCACTCACAGATGAATTGCACTTGACTGACTTGACTGTTTGGCAGACAGCATTCGGCAGTCAGCTCTCAGTGCTTCGACAGCCACTCAGAAGATTGGCGCGAGATGGCCCAACCTGCGCTGGCATGACCCAGAGTACACGAGAGCAGGAGCGAACTGCTAGTAGCAAACCTTAGGAGGGAAAGCGTCACATTGTCCCTTGCTGCACTCTGCTTTCTGCGGAACCTCATCCATCCGACAGTGTCTCTTAATTGCTTTCCTCGATTCTGAACTCTCAGCTGGCAATCGATGATTGCGCGCGCAGACCGGATTGTGTAATACAACTCTCTCTTCGAAA
>JARWLF010000301.1:0-19346 GCA_029853055.1 Scenedesmus sp. KT-U
CTGTCGAGCGGCGAGACCGTCGATGTCGAGGTGGTGCGCGTCGACGGCGGCGATTGCGGCGTGCGCTTCCTCACGGCGCCCAAGTCGATCGACGCGCTCGCGGCCTGAGCGACACGTCCCGTTGCGCCGCGTCCCCCCGCGCTGTAGGTCTGGCGCGGGGGGACGCGCGCGTTCGGCGGCCCCGGGAGCGTGGTCATGCCCGAGACGACGATGTTCGAAGGCCTCTCGGCCTTCCCGCTGACGCCGACCGACGCGGACGGGCGGCTGATGCCCGACCTCATGCGCGTCTTCCTCACGCGCATCCGCGATGCCGGTGCCGATTCGATCGGCCTCCTCGGCAGCACGGGCGGCTACGCCTATCTCACGAGAGCCGAGCGCGAGCACGCCGTGCGGGTCGCCGTCGCCTGCGTGGGGGGAACGATCCCGATCGTCGTGGGGGTGGGCGCGCTGCGCACCGACGAGGCGCAGGCGCTCGCGCGCGACGCGAAGGCGGCGGGGGCCGACGGCCTCCTCCTCGCGCCGATGTCCTACGCGCCCCTGACCGACGAGGAGGTCTTCCGCCATTTCGAGGCCGTCGCGCAGGCGGCCGACCTGCCGCTGTGCGTCTACAACAACCCGACGACGACGAAATTCACCTTCTCCCCGGCGCTTCTCGCGCGCCTCGCCGACTTGCCGAACGTCGTGGCGGCGAAGATGCCGTTTCCCGCGGACGGGGGCGTCGAAGCCGAGCTCGCGACCCTGCGCGCGGCGCTGCCCGACGACTTCGCGATCGGTTACAGCGGCGATTTCGGTGCGGCCGCGGCGCTTCTGGCGGGCGCCGACGCCTGGTACAGCGTCGTGGCCGGCCTGCTGCCGGGCCCCGCCCTCGCGCTGACGCGGGCGGCGCGCGCCGGGGATCGCGAGACGACGGCGCGGCTCGCCGACGCCTTCGCGCCGCTCTTCGGCCTGTTTCGCGCGCATGGCGGCTTTCGCGTGATGTACGCGATGGCCGATCTCCTCGGCCTCGCCCGCCTGGAGCCGCCCCGGCCCGTCCTGCCCTTGTCGGAGGGGGTCCGAGCCGAGGTCGGAGCCGCCCTCGCCCGCATCCCCTCGGCCTGAGCCCGCCCGAGGCGTCGCGCAACGTCCCGTTCACCTTGTCTCGAAAGCGACCGATCGCCTTTACCCCCCGTTCAGCCCCCTTGGCGTCTTCTGGTCTCACCAACGAAGCGGGGCCGAGTCGAAGGCCCGGACGGGGATGAGCGCGATGAGCGGACGGTTCGTGCGGACGGCAGTGTCGACCACCGGCTACAAGGCCGACCTGCGCGCGTCGCTCGCCGCACCTCTGCTCGCCTGCCTCGCCCTCCTCGTGGGCTTTCTCGTCCTCACCCTCGCCTGAGAGCCCGTGAATCTTTCGCAGGCTGTCATCCCGGGCCGCGAAGCGGACCCGGGACCCATATCCGCGACGACGGTACGAGCGCGCATGCCGCGCTCGCTGCGCGACCGAGCGAGGTCGGCGAAACGCAGCCTACAGGCTGCGACCGAGACGTCGTGGATATGGGTCCCGGATCGCCTCTAGCGTCCGGGATGACACCGCAACGAAAGATTTTCAAACTCTGAGGCGGGGACCCGCGAGCGCGTGGAGCGCGATCCCGCTCGCGACCGCGACGTTCAGACTGTCGAAATCCCCCGCCATCGCGATCGAGACGGTTCGCGTGCGCGCCAGGACCGCGTCCGGCAGGCCCGGCCCCTCCGCGCCGAGCACGAGCGCCGAGCGCCGCGGCGGGTCAGCGCCGAGCGCCTCCAGGTCTTCCCGGCCGCGCGGCGACAGCGCGAGCGGCACGATTCCCGCGCGCTCGAGCGCGTCGACGAGGGCCGTGGCGCCCCCGGCACGGGCGAAGGGCACCGTCAGCGCGGCGCCGACCGAGACGCGGATCGCCTTGCGATAGAGCGGATCGCAGGTCTCGGCATCGAGGAGGACGGCGTCCGCGCCGAAGGCGGCGGCGTTGCGGAAGATGCCGCCGACATTGTCGTGATTGGCGAGCCCGACGAGCGCGACGACGAGCGCCTCTTCCGGCAGCGACGCGAGGAGCGCGTCCACATCGGGCTCCTCCCCGCGCAGGCCGATCGCGAGGACGCCGCGATGGATCGGAAAGCCCGCGACGGCCGCCATCACGGACGGCTCGGCGCAATAGACCGGCACGTCCTCGGGAAGGCGCGCCAGCGCATCGGCGAGGGCGGCAGCGCGGGCCGGCACGAGGAGCACGGATTCGAGCGCGAAACGCCCGCGCGCGAGGGCGAGCCGCAGGACGACCTCCCCCTCCACCACGAAGCGCCCCTCGCGCCCGACGAGGTCGCGCTCGCGCACCGCGCGATAGGGCGCGAGGCGCGGGTCTTGCGGGTCGGAAACGGGCGTGAGGCGGGCGGCTCTCATTCGGTGAGCGCGCGCGCCTCCTCCGGCAGCATGATCGGGATGCCGTCCCGGATCGGATAGGCGAGCTTGGCGCTTCGCGAGACGAGCTCCTGACGCGCGCGGTCGTATTCGAGCGGCCCCTTGGTCAAGGGACAGACCAGGATCTCGAGCAGTTTCGGATCGATGCCGCCCGGCGCGGCCTCTGGGGTCGGCGCATCGGCGGCGGCGGGGATCTCGTCGGTCATGTCGGCCTCATTGCAGCGTGGGCTCGGTGTCGTCGTTGGCGTTGCGCGCGACCTCGATCTCGGTGAGCGCGATCAGCGCCTCGGCGCGGCTCTTGAGATCGGGCGCCTCGAGCAGCGCCTGCTTCTCGCGCACGCCGAAGGGCGTCATCATGCACAGGGCGTTGACGAGCGCTTCGTTGGGCGCCTGCTCGACGCCGCGCCAATCGACCTCGATCTCCATCGCCTGCACGAATTGGCGCAGAGCCGCGAGCACGCCCTTGCGGTCGACCGCCTCCTCTCCCGCGCGGGCCTGGAAATCGGCCACGAAGGGGGTGAAGTCCGCGCGCACCTTTCGATAGGGCGTCACGGTCGCGAGCTCCTCGGCGACGCGGAAGCGGGCGATGCCCGACAGCGTGAGGAGATAGCGGCCGTCCCCCGTCTCGGCGAGCTGCGTGATGCGCCCCGCGCAGCCCACCCCGTAGAGCCGCGAGGGACCCGGCTCGCCCGCGCCGTCGGCGTCGGGCTGGATCATGCCAATCAGCCGGTCCGTGCGCAGGGCGTCGTCGATCATCGCGACGTAGCGCGGCTCGAAGATGTTGAGCGGCATCTGCCCGCGCGGCAGGAGCAGCGCGCCGGGCAGGGGGAAGATCGGGATCGTCTCCGGGCAGTCCTGCGGGCCCTTGTAGCTCGCGTTCGTCGCCATCGCCGCCTCACTCCTCGCCCGTCGGGCCGTCGGGACCGCGCGGCACCCTCAGCGGAACAGCACCGAGGAGAGCCTGCGGCGCCCGACCATGGTCGCCTCGTCCTTCGGGCCCCACGCCTCGAAGAACTGAAGGAGCTGCTTGCGCGCTCCGTCCTCGTTCCAACTACGGTCGCGGCGGACGATTTCAACCAGGGCCTCGGCGGCTTCGACACGACGGTTGCGCGCGTTGAGCGCGAGCGCGAGGTCGAAGCGGGCCTCGTGGTCGTCCGCGTTCGCCGCGACGCGCCGCTCGAGGTCGGCCACGTCGCCGAGCGCCGCCGCCTGCTCGGCGAGCTCGATCGCGGTGCGCGCGGGCGCGAGCGCGGGATCGTTCGCCTTCTCGGGCGGCGCGAGCGCGAGCATGTCGCGGGCGCGGTCGAGATCGCCGGCATCCACGTAGAGCTTCGCCATGCCGCCGATCGCGGCGACGTTCTCGGGCTCGTGCTGGAGCACCGCCGCGTAGAGCTGTGCCGCGCCCTGGAGATCGCCCGCGGCGGCGCGCTCGGCCGCCTGGGTCAGCGCCTTCTCGACCGGCGACGGCCCGGCGGCGCCCGACAGCTTGTCGACGAAGGCCTTGATCTGGCTCTCGGGCACGGCGCCCATGAAGGCGTCGACCGGCTGGCCCTGCACGAAGGCGACGACGGCCGGGATCGACTGGACGCCGAGCTGGCCGGCGATCGTGGGGTGCTCGTCGATGTTCATCTTGACGAGCTTGACCTTGCCCTTGGCCTCGCGGACCACCTTCTCGAGCACGGGGGCGAGCTGCTTGCAGGGGCCGCACCAGGGCGCCCAGAAATCGACGAGCACCGCCTGCTTCATGCTCTCGGCGATGACGTCCTGCCGGAACGTCGCCGTCGTGGTGTCCTTGACGAGGTCCGCGCCTTGGGCGGCCCCTCCGTTCATGCCGTTCGTCAGCATCGTCTCGTCGAGCTCCTACCGGTCGTCGCGCCGGATCAAGATGGGGTGGCGGGCGCAGCCGCGCCAGAGGGTATTTGCGTGGGTCCTTCCGCGGGATTTTTCCCGGGTTCCGCTGCGCGCTCCCCGGACGCGTCGTCCTCTGGGACGGGCAGGTCGATCGGCTGCGGCGGATGGCCGATCTCGTCGAGGAAGCGCAAGAGGTCCTCGCGCGCGACGGCCGTCGTCATCGTGTTGACGAGCGGGTGGGCGTTCAGAACCTCGTAGGCGAAGAGCGTGCGGTCGATGAAGAAGCGCACCCGCCGCTCGCGATCGTTCACGACGGCATAGGGCGTCACCGAGCCCGGCTCGACGCCGAGCACGGCCTGCAGCTGCTCCGCCGACCCGAACGACACCCGCCCCGACGCGCCGATCACCTGATGCAGCCGCTTCAGGTCGATGCGCGCATGCGCATGGGCGGTGACGAGAAAGAAGGCGCCCTTCTTGTCCTTCAAGAACAGGTTCTTGACATGCCCCCCCGGCAGATCCCGCTCCACCGCACTCGACTGCGCCACCGTGAACACGGCCTCGTGGGACACGGTGCGCTGCGCGACGCCGTGGCGCGCGAGGAGAGCGAGGAGGTCGTCGGGGGTGAGGGGGGTGGTGGTGGTGGTCATGGGGAGGGGTATTAGGGGATGGGGCGGGCGGGGACAAGGTGGGGGGACGAGGACGGGGTCGGGAGCTGGTTGCCTTTTGGAGAAGGAAAGAATACCTAATTGCCACCAGACGGCGACGAGCGGAGTGAGCGGCTCATTCGTGTATCCGAACTCCTGTTCTCGCTCGGTCGTAGGAGGTAGCGATGTCCGCTCACGCCCGTGACGAAAAAACTCGGTATAGCAGCGACCAGGTTTACGATGGCACGCGCCGGATGGACGACGCGGAGGCGCTTCGGCACCTGGAGCAGATGAAGGCGTTGCGCGACAAGCTCAAGGAGCGCCGTGCGGCGCGGGACGCCGCGCCGAAGGCCTGACCCCCCTCACGCCGCCGCCCTGTCTTTCCTCCCCACCACCGCCACCGTCCTCAGCTTGTACTCGCTCGCGATGTCGGTGAAGCTCAGGACGGCCATCTCGTGGCCGGCTTGGCGGAGGTTGCGCTGGAGGGTGCGGCGCAGGTCGGCGGCGACGGCGAGGGAGAGCGGGGCCGTCTGCGGGTCGCGGGCGGCGTGGGTGTCGGCGATCGCGTCGAGCGCGGCGGCGAGCGCCTCCTCCGGGGAGCCGACGGCCGGGCCGCTGGGGTCGAGGCCGAGCACGCGGCGCAGGTCCGCCTCGAGCTCCGGCGAGAGGACGAGCGCGTTGACGACGCGCTCCTCGTCCGCGTGGGCGTGCGAGATCTGCCGGCGCAGGTGCCCGCGCACGAGCTCGGCCATCATGTCCGGGTCCTGCACGCGCTGGGAGGCCTGGGCGAGCCCCTCGAGCACGAGGCGCGGCGGCACGAGGCCCACGCCGTCGTCGAGGAGGCGGCGCAGGGCGTGCACCATCGTGAAGAGCGGCACGATGTTGCCGATCTCGACCGCGAGCCGCCCCACCGCCGGCTTCACGTCCTCGAGCCAGCGCTCGGCTTCCGCGAGGCCGAACAGGTCGGAGGCGCGGCGCAGGCGGACCTTCGCGAGCTCGTCCGCGTAGCGGCGCGCCTGCTCGTCGGTGAGCGGGCGGTCCGGCACCACGCCGGGAACGGTGAAGCGATGCACCGGCACCGCGTCGCAATCGATCACGACGGCGCCGGGCGGCAGCGTGGGGTCGTAGACGTAGCCCACGGGCGGCGCGGAGAAGCCCATCCGCGCGAGGAAGGCGAGCTTCGAGCGCTCCACGTGCTCGTAGGCGGCGTCCGGCCGCATCTTGTCGAGGAGGAGCGGATCGCCGCGCACGACGAGGGTGTCCCCGGGTTGCGCCTCGCGCAAGGGCAGCTCGCCCTCGGGCAGGCCCATCGGGCGGCCGTCGGGCCCGATCCCGGGCGCGCCCTCCGCCCCCGCCGCGGGTCCCGCGTCGCTCGCCTGGGCCGCGTCCGCGGGGGGAGGCGCCGCGCCCGCCGCCTCCATCCCGCTCGAGCCCGCCGCCTCCGCGCGGCGCTTGCGGCCGGAGGACCAGGCGATGGCGCCGAGGATCGCGGCGAGGATCAGGAACACGATCGTCGGGAAGCCGGGCATGAAGCCCATCGCCGCCGCGACCACCGCCGCGATGCCGAGCGCCTTCGGCTCGCCGCCGAGCTGGCGCGTGATGTCGCGGCCGAGATTGCTCTGCGTGTCGGTGGTCACGCGGGTGACGATGGTGCCGGCCGCGATCGCGATGAACATCGCCGGGATCTGCGCGATCAGCCCGTCGCCCACCGACAGGAGCACGTAGAGCTGCCCCGCCTCGCCGGCGGTGAGCCCGCGCTGGACCATGCCGATCGTCATGCCCCCGACGAGGTTGATGAAGACGATGATCAGCCCCGCGATCGCGTCGCCCTTCACGAAGCGCATGGCGCCGTCCATGGCGCCGTGGAACTGCATCTCGAGCTGGAGGATCTCGCGCTTGGCGCGCGCCTCCTCGGGCGTGATGTCGCCGGCGCGCGCGTCCGAATCGATCGACATCTGCTTGCCGGGCAGCGCGTCGAGGGTGAAGCGCGCGGAGACTTCCGAAATGCGCTCGGCGCCCTTCGTCACCACCATGAACTGCACGACGGCGATGATCAGGAAGATGACGAGGCCCACCACGATGTTGCCGGAGATCACGAACTCGCCGAAGGCCACGATCAGGTTGCCGGGATCGCCGGTGGCGAGAATGAGCCGGGTCGTGGCGACCGAGAGGGCGACCCGCATGATGCTGGTGAGCAGGATGATCGCGGGAAAGCTCGACAATTCGAGCGGATGGCGCAGATAGGTCGCCGTCATCAGGACGATGAGCGACAGGGTGAGGTTGATGGCGAGCAGCGCGTCGATCAGCCAGGTCGGCAGCGGCAGGACGAGCATCGCGACGATCGCGACGAAGAACAGCGCGAAGACGAGGTCCTGCCGCTTGGCGGCCTGCGCGAGGAAGGCGTTCAGGCGCTCCAAGTGCTCGTCCTCAGGGCGCGTAGAGGATGCGCTCGAGCACGCCTTCGCGCTCGACGAGGATCGTCGTCTCGTCGATCGAGACGATGGTGCGCCCGTCCGGCAGGCGCTGCGAGGGCGCGAAGCGGCGCCCGTCGGGCGCGATCAGGAAGGTCTCCGGCTCGAGCACCACGGTGGCGAAGAAATCGGCCTCGCGCGCGTCGGAGACGAGCGCGAGCTCGACCGGCACCGCCTCCTGAGCCCGGAAGCCGTCGATGACATCGATCGCGCGCTCGCGCTCCTCGCGGGTGAGGTCGCCCTCGATCACGAGGCGGGCGCCGTTCGCTGCGACGCGCAATTGCGGCACGAGGCCGGTCGCGGCAAAATTGCGGCGCAGGCGCTCCTCGGCGGCGACGAGCCGCGAGACCGGGCTCGCCGGCTCGATCGGCATCTGCGCGGCCGGCGGCAGCGAGGCCGGCACGACGACCGGTGCGGCCGCGTCGGCGACGATCTCGGGCCGCGCGGGCGCCGTCTCCGGCTCGGGCGCGCCGCCGCCGAGGGTGAAGCCCAGCGCCGCGAGCATCACGCCCATCGCGATCATGATCGCGGGCAGCGAGGAGCGCTCGACGGTCAAGGCGCGGGTCGGCGGGGTGAAGGCGATTTCGAAATCGTAGGCGTCGGCGATGCGGAAGCGCGCCCGCTCGGGGAAGAGGACGGGCTTGCCGACGGCGAGCTCGCGGCCCCGCGCGCCGACGCCGGGCGCGAGCGCCGTGACGGTCACGAGGCAGGCGGAGCCCACCGTCTCGAGCTTGACGCTCGCGATCTCCGGCTCGCCGAGATCGGGGATGATGATGTCCGCCGCCGGGCTCGCGCCGATCGTGAAGGTGCCCGCCTCGAAGGGTTGGGCGAAGAGCACCTCGGTGCCGTCGGCGACCTCGACGTGGAAGGGCTGGGGCGGGGCGACGGGCGCGGGGGGCGGCGCCGCCACGTCGGCGGACGCGCGGGAATACGCGTCCTCGGCGAGGTCCGAGGGCGCGTCGGTCTTGCGCAACCGGGCGGCGAATGCCTGCAGCATGCCGAGTCCCGTTCCTTCACTCGGCGGCGTTGCGATCGCGCAGCCCGAAGCGGATCACCTCGATCGGGCCGGCGGGCGCGAAGCCGTCGTCGGGGCGCAGCCCCACGATGATGGATTCCAGCCGTGCGGCGAGGCGCGGCGGGGCGAAGATGCGGGCGACGCCGTTGCGCTCGTCCACCTCCACGGCGAAATCCGCGTTGACCAGCCCGAAGCGCTCCATGGCGTCCCTGATGTCGGCATCGGAGACGCCGTCGAGCCGGAAGGTCCGAACGGCTGCCGTGTCGGCGCGCGAGACGTCGACGAGGTCGCGTTCTGCGAACCATAAGATTGTGTTGCGTCGTCAACCGGTCCAAGACGTCGCGGGTGCTGCCGACGAGGCGTTGTTCGGCGACGCGGATGTCGTCCACGCGGTCGTTGATGCGGATGCGCAGGCCGGCGATCTGGGCGACGTCGCCGAGGACCTGCTCGAGCGAGCGCTCGCGCACGAAGAGCGCGAGGCGGGTGTCGAAGCGTTCGGCGCGCGCGGCTGCGGGCGGGGGAGGGGCCACGGCACGCGGCTCCTCGGGGGCGGGTGTCCCCTCGTCGCGCTCGAGCGCGCCCTCCTGTTGCGACCCGCGCGCGCGGTCGGCGGGAGAGCCAGGGCGGGGCGGAGGCGGCTCCATGCGCCCGTCGAGACGGGGGGGCTCCTCGAATTGCGCGAACGCGCGCGCCTGCGCCTCCGCCACGCCGGGGGCCGACGTGCCGTAGGCCGCTGCCGTCATCGCAGCGCCGATGGCGATCGAGATCGCGAGTGCCGTCGTGCCGAACCGCCGCACCGTCGCCCCTTCATGCAGATCGCTCCACACACCCGAGGCTTGAAAATTAACCTTGCGCCTTAAGCAATCACTAAAGTTTGTGTATGATTTTTGATCATAAGTTTTCTTAGACTGAACAACTAAAACGCATTTAAAAGTGCATTGACGCATTGGCGAGTGAGGCTATGATGCGTCTACCGCACTCGGACAAAGGAGATTTGAAAATGCTCGGAGCAATCACCGCAGGAATCGGCCTGATCAACCAGCTCCGCGGCGGCGGCGGCGGCGGTGGTGGTGGCGGTGGTGGCCGCGGGGACGTTTCCGGCTCTTCGGCTGCCACTTTCTCGCTCGGCAACGTCCCGAGCCAGACGTCGTCGCAGACGAACGCGGCTCAGCAGGAGTTCACGGAGACGTCGAACGACATGAACGACTTCCACACCGACATGGCTCTCGATCGGGACGGCAATACGGCGATGAATGCGATGAAGCGCAGCATCTCCGCCATCGCCCGCGATCTCGTGGTGCATACCGCCCGGGATGCGCAGAGCTCGATCAGTCGCTCCTTGTCGTGAGCCTTTCGGTCCGGTCGTCGCTCGCTCCCTCGGGTGGACGGTTCCGAACCGGCGCCGGTCGCCGCCCGCTCCCTCGGGCGGCGACCCCTCGCAGCGACGATAAATGAATGCGGAGAAATTTCGACAATAATATTTGATTATATACTCCCTGCCAGTATCGATGCTTGACTCCTAGGCCCGTCGGTGTGTTCATACACGCCTACGTCAATAGCCTATGGAGGGAGACATGGCTGGCGGAGTTGGTGGCGTCGGTTCCGGCGACGCAATCGCGAATCTGCAGACGAATTTCGCCGAGTTCTCGCAGATGATGACCGCGCTGCAACAATTCAGCTCGGCGACCACGGCGGTGAATGTCCAGACCAACACGGCGCTCGCGACTGATTCGCAGGTCAAGGACACCGTCAATGGTGCCGTGACGCAGGCGCGCGAGTACAACAACCGTATCGCGCAGAACACCGGCCAGTGGGCTCGCGGCTGACGCGGGGCTCCGGGGGCCGATCGAGCGCATGTCCGAAGGGGCGCGCGCGACATCGGCCCCCGCCTCGTCGGCGATCGTCCGCCCATGGACCCGGCCGCGCCCAGAGATCAGAACGCGGTCGTCCCCTCCGGTCTCGGCGGGGGAACGGGGCCGCTGACGACCGGGGGGAGCGACACGCTCTCGCCGCAGGACGAGCTCGCCTTCGTCACCGCGATCTACGAGGCGATGATCGGCCAGGGCTCGATCATGGGCGTCGGCATGATCAACGATGGGAGCGCCTCGCTCCCCATGCTCGATCCGGCACGGCGCATCCAGGAGCTGCGCAAGCAGGAAGAGAAGCGCACCAAGGAGGAGGAGCGGCGTCGCGAGGAGCGCAAGCAGCGCGAGCGCGCCTGACGCCGCGGGCACCGCCGAGTCGCAAGCGGAAACGCCGCGAATTCGCCCAACTCCCGGTAATATTAAATTCGATCAATGCTTGCTAAAAGCCGCGAACTCATGAAGCTCGCGGTCGAGTGCTCGCTTGCGAGCGGAGTGACGGAAGGCCTGTCTGCCACATCGAGAGGGCGCGATCCTTGGAGCCGAGCCTAAGACCGATGACGGAGGGGGCGATGACGCCCGATTCCGGCGCCCAGAACCTTCAGGCGGGATCTCCCGCTGCGACTCCTGGTCGCACCGGCCCGCGCGCCGCCGATCCCGTCGGCTTCGCCGCGCTCTACCGCGAGAGCCTCGCGCAGGTCTCGCCGTCCCGCCGCCCCGATCCCGCCGAGGACGTCCGCGCCGTTGCGCGCGACTTCATGAACGTCGAGCGCCTCCTCAACAGCGAGCGGGTGCGCATGTTCGACGCCTTCCTGCCGCGCGGCTCGGCGAGCGGCGTCGGCCCGCTCGCCGATCCGGCGACGCGCGCGGCGATCGTCGCGCGAGCGGGCGGGGCCGCGCTGCCCGAGGCGCCGATGGCGGGGGGCGTGGCGCGCGGCCAGGCCTTCGCCGGCGCGCTCGCGCGCGATTCCGACCGGCCCGGCGCGCAGCCGCTCTTCACCGACGCGGCGACGACGATGGTGCCGGGCGCGGTGCCCGGCGTCGTCCAGCAATCGCTGGGGCTTCCCGACGGCAGCGATCCGCACGCGATCGACTTCGCCACCGAGATCTCGCGGCTCGGCAACCACCACGCGGCCCTCATGGACGAGATCCGCAACGCCACGCGCCGCGTCGGCGCCGGCGGCTCCTTCGAGGAGACGCTGCGGGCGCAAGCCGAACTGCACGGGCTCGTCGCCGCCTCCAGCGACGTCGCGACGCAGAAGAACGTTTTGGCCAACCTCTACCTCGGCGTGTACGATGAGGCACGCACGAAGACCATGGTCGTCGTCGACCTGGTCCAGGGGGCGCTCAACAAGCTCAACCAGCTGTTCAATCAGCTGAAAGCGAGTTCCTGATGACGCCGCCCGCCGCCTCCACCTTCGACCCGCCGTCGCCGTCGCCGTCGCCCTCGCCGTCTCGTCCGCGCCCGCGCGCGCTCGCGGTCCTCCTCGTGGCCGCCCTCGCGCTCGCGCTCGCTTCCTGCAAGACCGAGCTCTACCAGGGCATGTCGCAGCGCGAGGCGAACGAGATGGTGGCGGCGCTCGCGCGTGCCGGCATCGCGGCGACCCGCGAGCAGGTCGAC
This sequence comes from Scenedesmus sp. KT-U, assembly GCA_029853055.1. Classification (NCBI taxonomy): domain Eukaryota; kingdom Viridiplantae; phylum Chlorophyta; class Chlorophyceae; order Sphaeropleales; family Scenedesmaceae; genus Scenedesmus; species Scenedesmus sp. KT-U. Next base: position 11,893 of record JARWLF010000301.1, read on the forward strand.
CCCAATTCCTTTCGCGTCATGGTAGCGGAAGCCGATCTGCCCGCGGCCGTCGACGCGCTCGCCCGCGTCGGCCTGCCGCGCGAGCAGTTCCGGTCGCTCGGCGAGATCTTCCCCGGCGACGGGCTGATCGTCTCGCCCTACGAGCAACGCGTGCGCACCATGTTCGCGCTCAACCAGGAGATCGGCCGCACGATCTCGATGATCGACGGCGTGGTCAATGCCCGCGTCCACGTCGTCCTGCCCGATCTCGACCTGCGCGGCCAGCCGATGAACCGCCCCTCGGCCTCGATCGTCGTCACGCACGCGCCCGAGGCTGACGTCGAGGATCTCGGCTCGCGCATCCGGCTCCTCGTCGCCAACGCGGTGCAGGGCCTCACTTTTCGGGAAGTGGCGGTCGCCTTCTTCCCCGTGAGCGGGCTCGGCGAGGCGCCCCTCGCGCCCGCCGCCGCCGTGCAGGAGGCGCGCCCCGCCGAGCCGCCCGTCCTCGCGCGCGGGCCGAGCGCCGCGGGCACCCCGCTCGATGCGCTCGTCGTCTGGCTCGGCGCGCTCTCGCTGACGCTGGCGGGTGTCGTCATGTGGCTGCGCGATCGCGCGCGGGCCCGCGCGCGGCGGGTCGATGCCGGAGGCGGGGCATGAACGCGCTGACCTCGCACGCGCTCGCCCGCGCCGCCCCCGATCTCGCCGAGCTGCGGGCGCGGCGGGCCGAGGAGGCGCAGGCCGTCCTCGCGCGCACGGCGCCCCGGCGCGATCTCCTCGACCGGCTCGGCTCCGAGGCCGCCGCGCGCGTCCTGCGCCTGCCCCCGATCGCGCTCGCGCAGGCGCTGGAAGAGCCGCGCCGACGCCGTCGCCTGTGCGAGCGGCTCGCGGTCCGCCTCGGCGCGGACGAGACGACGCTCGCCGCCTGCCTCGACGCGCTGCCGACGGACCCGGTCGTGCTGCAGGCCGCCGGCTATCTCGCGGCGCTGACGCTGGCGCTCGCCGACGCCCCGCGCATCCTGCCGCGCCATGCCTATGCCCGCCTCGCCGAGCGGTTCGGGCCGGGGCCCGTCGACTTCGCGCTCGCCTGCCGCGGCCCCCTGCGCGGCGCGCCGGACGCGGGCGACGGCGCGGCCGAGCCGATGGCTCTTCTCGTGGCGGGACCGGCGCTCCTCGTCGGCGCGCTCGAGGCCGCCGGCGACCCCGCCGCGTCCCTCCTCGCCGCCCTCGTCGAGGCGCCCGCGGCGCCGGACGAACGACGCACGCCGCGCGACGGCTTCGCGGAGGCGCGCGCCGAGCTCGTCCGCCGCGCCCTCGCCGAGGCCGCCGCCCGCGCCGAGGCCTCCGCGACCGCGGGGGAGGGGGAGCCCGCGCACGAGACGATCGTCGAGGCGGCGGAATGAGTTCGGACGCGCCGATCCTGGCGCCGACCCGCCGCGTGCTCTCCCCGCGGGAGATGAATGCGATCGGGGAGGCCGCCGACTACCTCGCCAAGGCCCGCGAGCTCGCCGGGCGACTCGAAAAGGATACCGCGGAGGCCATCCGCCGCGGGCGCGAGCAGGGCTTTCGGGAGGGCTACGCCGCCGGCCGCCGCGCCGCTCTGGAGGACCTCGCCGACGGGGTCGCCCGCACCCGCGACCGCCTCAGCGCCTCCGACGAGGAGCTCGCCGGCATCGTCACGACCGCGCTCGAGCGCCTCGTCGGCGCGCTCGACCAGACCGAGCTCGCCCGCGCCTGCGTCCGCCACGCCCTCGGCCAGGCCGCCGACGACATCTGGGCGGCGGTGCGCGTCTGCCCGGAGGACCATCAGGCGCTCGTCGAGGATCTCGCGAGCCTGCCGCTGACCGCGCACTGGCCGGAGATCCGCGGCGTCGAGGCCGATCCGCTGCTCAAGCGCGGCGAAATCGTGCTCGAGACGCCCAAGGGACGCGTCCATGTCGGGCTCAAGCAGCAGCTCGACCGCCTGAAGGCCGGCCTGCAGACGGTCGAGAGCTGAGCCGCCGATGGACGCGCGCCTCGCCGACGATCCCGAGTGGAGCGGCCGCCTCGCCCGGCTGCGCGAGGCCGTCTCGCGGGTCTCGACGCGCCGCTTCTCCGGCCGCCTCCTCGCGGTGACCGGGCCGCTCGTGCGCGCGGAGCTGCCGGGCGTGGGCGTCGGCGAATTGTGCGAATTGCGCGATCCGGAGACCGGCGAGCTGCGTTTCGCCGAGGTCGTCGGGCTCGACCACGACAACGCCTGGCTCGCGCCCTATGGCGGCAATGCGGGGCTCTCGATCCGCACCGAGGTCGTCGGCCTCGGCCGACCGCCCACCGTCGTGTGCGGCGATCACCTCCTCGGCACGGTCATCGACGCGCGCGGCAACCTGATCCATTGGGAGGAGGGCGCCGAGCGGCCGCGGCCGGGGGCCGAGAGCGAGCGGCGCCCGATCACCGCCTCCGCCCCCGATCCGATGGAGCGCCAGCCGATCCGCACCCCGCTCGGCATCGGCATCCGCGCCATCGACGCCCTCCTCACCGTCGGCGAGGGCCAGCGCATGGGCATCTTCGGCGGGGCGGGCGGCGGCAAGTCGACTTTGATGTCGGAGATCGTGCTGCGCTCCTCCGCCGACGTGACGGTCGTCGCGCTGGTCGGCGAGCGCGGCCGCGAGGTCAACGACTTCATCGAGAAGGCGCTCACCAAGGAGAGCCGCGAGCGGACCGTCGTCGTGGTGGCGACCTCCGACCGGCCGAGCGTCGAGCGCATGCAGGCCTCGCTCACCGCGACCGCGGTCGCCGAGCATTTCCGCGATCGCGGGATGAAGGTGCTGCTCTTCGTCGACACGGTCACGCGCCTCGCGCGCGCGCTGCGCGAGATCGGCCTCTCGGCCGGCGAGCCGCCGGGGCGGCGCGGCTTTCCGCCCTCCGTCTACTCGACGCTGCCGCTCCTCGTCGAGCGCGCCGGCCCCGCGGCGAAGGGCTCGATCACGGCCTTCTACACGGTGCTGGTGGAAGGCGACATGGCCTCCGACCCGGTGGCGGAGGAGGTCAAGAGCCTGCTCGACGGCCACATCGTCCTCTCCGACAAGCTCGCCGCGCAGAACCATTATCCGGCGATCGACGTGCTCGTGTCGCGCTCGCGCCTGTTCAACGACGTCGCGACGCCCGCCCATCGCGAGGCGGCCGGGCGGCTGCGCGAGCTCTATGCCCGCTACCAGGAGCTCGAGCTGCTCATCCAGGTCGGCGAGTACAAGCCGGGCGGAGACGCGACCGCCGACGAGGCGGTGAAGAAGATCGAGGCGATCAAGCGCTTCCTGCGCCAGAAGCCGGGGGAGGTGGCGCATTTCGTGGACACGATCCACCTGCTCGAGGCGCTGGTCGGGAGATAGGGGCGGGCATGGACGGCGAGAGGCTCGATCGGCTCGCGCGCATTCGAGACGTGCGCCTCGCCGCCGCCCGTCGCGAGACCGCGCGCGCCGAGGAGGAGCGGCGGGCGGCCGAGGACGCGCTCGCGGCGATCGACGAGGACATCGCGAACGGCCGGGCGCAGATCGCCGCCGCCAAGCGCCTCGATCCCGGCAGCATGGCGACCGCCGAGGGGTTCCAGGCGCGCGAGCGCTTCGCGGAGGCGCGGGCGACGGAGGTGCGCGCCGCCGAGCGCCGTAGCGGCGTCGCCGCCCGGGGGCTCGCCGAGCGCGAGCGCGCCCGCGACGCCGCCCGCGCCGCCGAGCGCGCGATCGAGCGCTCCCGCGAGCAGATCGACACCCTCGCCGAGCGGGTCGCCATCGAGGCGGCGCGCGAGGCCGAGATCGCCGAGGAACTCGAAGCCGAGGCCCCGCGCCGGCCGCGCCTGTCTCCCGGCAAGGACCCCGAGCGGCGATGAGCGCGCGCCTCATCCCCCCCGACGACCCGGCACTCGACGGCCTCGTGTCCGGAGACGGCATCGGCCTGCCCGTGCTGACGCGCGCGGAGGTCGTCGCAGCCGAGCTCGTCGCCCGAAGGCGCCGTCCCGCACGCCTGCCGAGCGCCATCGGCACCCTCACATTGGGTCTCTGCACGGAGGCGGAGGCGGCCTGGGAGGGGCGCTGGGGGCGCATCGAGGCGGCGGTCGGGGGGCGCGCCGCGACGCTCTTCGTGCCCTACGAGGTGGTGGAGGGCATCCTCTCGGGCGCCTATCCGGATCTCGACCTCGACGCCGTCGCGCCCGAGGAGCGCGCGCTCCTGTGCGAGAGCCTCGAGAGCGCGCTCGTCGACGCGCTCTCGCCGAGCGGGTTCTCGCCGCTGACCTTGACGAGCATCGCGCCCGTGCCGACGCCGACCTTCGCGCCGGACGCCCTGCGCTTCCTCGTCGCCTCCGCGGGCGGCGCGTCGATCCCGGTCGTCCTGCGCTGCCACCCCGTCGAGCGCGAGCGCATCCGCAAGGCGATGGCCGCGCTGCCCCCCGCGCGCGAGCCGTTTCCCGGCCTGAGCGTCACCATCGCCTTCCGCTGCGCGCAGACGCGCCTCGCCCTCGCCGACCTCGCGCGGCTCGAGCCGGGTTGCGGGATCGTGTTCGATGAAACTACTCTCGGTTTCCAGAAGATCGTCGCGGTGACGGCGGAGCGATTCGCGCAGGCCTGCACCTGGCAGACGATCAAGCCCGTTCTCGACGGCCCCCTCCTCCAACCCGCGGGCACCAATGCCCGCCCCTATCTCGCGAGCGCGACATTGAACGACATTCCAGACCCCGCCGAGGAGGCGACCGCGAGCCTGGACGAGGTGCCGATCCACCTCGTCTTCGAACTCGGCCGCACCGAGATCCCGATCGCCTCGCTCGAGAGCCTCGGGCCCGGCTACGTCTTCGATCTCGCCAAGCCGCTCGGCCAGAGTGTCGACATCCTCGCCAACGGCAGGCGGGTGGGCGCGGGCGAGCTCGTGCGGATCGGGGAGGGGATCGGGGTGCGCGTGACGAGGCTCGTGCGATGACCCAGCTCGCGCTGCCGACCTATTTCTCGCTCCTCATCCTCTCCGCCGTCTTCGCCGTCATCCCCTTCCTCGTCGTCGCCGCGACGAGCTACGCCAAGATCTCGATCGTCCTCTTCCTCGTGCGCAACGCGCTCGGCATCCAGCAGACGCCGCCGGGGATCCTGATCAACACGGTCGCGATCGTGCTCACCCTCTACATCATGGCGCCGATCCTGCGCGACATGTACGACATCGTCGTCGATCCCCGGCAGAATCTCGAGACGATCGAGGGGCTCGAGGCGCTCGCCCGCCAGGTCGCCGTGCCGCTGACGGGTTTCCTGTCCACGCATGCGCGGCCCGAAGCGGTGGCCTTCTTCGTCGACACCACGACCGAGCTCTGGGCGAGCGCCTCGCGCCCGATGCAGCCGCCGGCCGCCGACGATCTCCTCGTCCTGATGCCGGCCTTCCTCGTCTCCGAGCTGACTCGCGCCTTCGAGATCGGCTTCCTCCTCTATCTGCCCTTCCTCGTCATCGATTTCGTGATCTCGATCGTGATCGTGGCGATGGGCATGTCGATGCTCTCGCCGACCGTGATCTCGACGCCGCTGAAGCTGCTCCTGTTCGTCTTCGTCGACGGCTGGTCGCGCCTCCTGCAGGGCCTCGTCCTCTCCTACGTGCCGGGGGGATGAGGCATGGGCGAGAGCGGCCTCCTGCACGAGATGTACACGAGCTTCATGGCCGGCATGCTGATCGCCGCCCCGCCGATGATCGCGGCGGCCGTCGTCGGCGTGCTGCTCGCGATCGTCCAGGCGGCGGTGCAGATCCAGGACCAGGTGCTGCCGCAGCTCGTGAAGATCATCGTCATCCTCACGGTGCTGATCGTCTTCGGCGTGCCGCTCTCCCAGCCGCTCTTCGACCACACCCGCACGCTGTTCGCGTCGTTCCACGTCATGACGCGCTGAGGGGGGCGAGGCATGGCGATATGGCCCTCCGACGAAGCCTTCATGGCGCTGCTGATGGGCCTGCGCGAGCTCTTCCTCGCCATCGTCTTCGCCTTCGTGCGCATCACGGCGGCGATCCAGATCATCCCGCTCTTCACGGCGATCAACCTGCGCGGCACGGTGCGCGCGACCTTCGCGATCGTGATCGCGCTGCCGCTCGTGCCGATCCTGCAGGCGGAGATCGAGGCGCTGGGGCCGGTCGATCTCCTCACGCTCGTCCTCCTGGGCGCGAAGGAGCTCGGCGTCGGGCTTCTGATCGGGACGCTCGTCTCGATCCCGTTCTGGGGCGTGCAGGCGGCTGGCGATCTCGTCGATTTCTCCCGCGGGGCGAGCGCGGCGAACCTCGCCGATCCGGTCAATGCGAGCGAGATCTCGGTGCTCGGCCAGGTGCTGCTCTACGCCTCGCTCGCGATCTTCGTCGTCGTCGGCGGCATCCCCGCGCTCGTCGACATCATCTACCAGTCCTACCTCGTCATCCCCGTGACGCGGATCGTGCCGATCCTCGACTGGGACCTCGTCGGCGCGCTCGGCCAATTGCTGACGCGGCTCGTCTCGCTCGGCATCCTGATCGCGGGGCCGATGATGATCGCCATGCTCGTGATCGACCTCGCGCTCGTCTTCTCCTCGCGCATCGCCAAGCAGATCCAGACGATGGAATTCGCCGCGATCCTCAAGGCGCTCGCCGTCCTCGCGATGGTGCCGCTCTACGCGATCTTCCTGCAGCAATACGTCGTCTCGGACTGGCGCGAGCTCCTCGCCTTCGCCGAGACCCTGACGCGGATCGAGCGCCATGGCCGGTAAGGACGACGCCGAGGAGGCGACCTTCGACCCGACGCCGCAGCGCCTGCGCCAATTGCGCGAGCAGGGCCAGGTGCCGCGCAGCCAGGAGCTCGTCGACGCGATCACGCTGCTCGCGGTGCTCGGCTACGTGATCGCGATGGGGGACCTCTATTACGATTCCTTCGCGCGGCTGTTCACGGACCTGCCCGTCTTCGATCCGCTCCCCTTCGCCGATCGGCTCGGCGCGACCGTCGGGATCCTGTCCTACACCGTGCTCGTGCTCGTGGTGCCGCCGATGGCGATCGCGATCTTCGCCGCGATCGTGGGCACGATGCTCGACACCGGCGGCTTCCTGTTCAGCCTGCAGGGGCTGACGCCGAACTTCGCCAAGTTCAACCCGGTCGAGGGCCTGAAGAACATCTTCAAGCTGCGCAGCTTCGTCACGCTCCTCCAGGCGACGATCAAGATCGCCGTCTTCTGCGCCTGCATCGTCGTGATCGTGCGCGGCTACGTCAACGACGCGCTCTGGTCGCCGACCTGCGGGCTCGATTGCGTGAGCGCGGTGGGCGGGGCGGCGCTCCTGCGCATCCTCCTCGTCGGCTGCTTCCTCCTGATCGTCTTCGCGGCGATCGACGTGGCCATCGCCCGTTGGATGTTCACCCGCGACAACCGGATGACGCTCACGGAAGTGAAGCGCGAGATGAAGGAGAATTTCGGCGATCCGCACGTGCGCGGCGAGCGCCAGGCCGAGCGCAAGCGCGTGGCGCAGATGGCGGG
>JARWLF010000302.1:0-19341 GCA_029853055.1 Scenedesmus sp. KT-U
AGCTTGTAGTCTGTCTCCTGCTGCAGCAGAAGGTGCTCGACCATGACCCTCAGGAAGGTTTTGTAGTCAACATCATCACCAACACCAGGTGAATCCTGCACAACAGACAAGAAAACAGTGATAGATTGAGACCCGCCCTTCATGCTGCAACGTCTTGAATGCTCATGCACGGCTCCAAATCAAGTGTCGCAATCACAAGTTGCCAGCACTGCTGTTTGCATCAGAAACGGCACAACAGCTAGTATGCATGTCAAAAGTTGGCTGTTAAGTTAAGCCCGAGTTTCCAGGTAGAATATGTTTTGTAGCAGCTGACAGATGTGCGCATGCTGCAACGTGCTGTCTGCAGTACAGTGCCCAGCATTTGCACCCTCGGCTTGAGCAGCTCACCTGCATGTTGAGGTTGATGCTGAGTCTCTCATCAGGCACCTTGAGAGGTCCCAGCCTGGACATCAGACCCTCTGGGTCATCAATGAACTGCTGGATGCCACTGCTGCCGCCAATGTGTGGAGCAGCCCTGCACTCCGTGCCACCATGCTTGTAACTGTTGATCAGCTGGCGCAGGAATGTACTCTTGCCGACACTGCTGTCACCAGATACCAGCAGTGTTGCATACACATCTGCATCAGCAACAAGACGGTCTCAACTGGCAGCAGCAGCAGCTGACACAGTCACCTGCTTGTTGTGTTACAGTGCGATATCTCGTACATGGATGCATGTTGGCAGCATCTGTTCAATATTCAAGAGTCTGACAGTGTGATCTGCAGATGTGAGCTGGTTCTTGATGCGCTGCAGTACCTCAGGTCGCAGAAAGTACATGCTGTCCCACGTAAAGACCACAGGTGCTATACCTCGTTCAGGTGCTATCATCCTGGGTGTTCTTTGTATGGTGGCTTCTTTGTCATCCTCTAAAGCAACCTTCACTGGAGTCATAAGGGCAGACGGGGCTGTCTTCTCCATCTGGGGCTTGTGGACTGGCTCAGCCTCATGGTCGGGCGTGGAGGCAAAACTGTCTGTAGTGCGCACTGAATCAGTCAAGTCGGCACCACCTGCAGCATCACATTGGTCATACTGACATTGGTAATGAGTGGCCCAAAGGTGACCACGTGACGATGTTGACCGGCCAAGAGCCCTGCATGCTGCAGGACGGTCCTACAGCTTGCACCAAAATCAGTTAGCAATCTCAGAGGGCAACATCCACAACATGACCAACACGGTGGGCTTCACAGAAAGCAAGCTTCCCTTGCCAATGAGTAGTGGCAGCGGAACGGAGCTTGGCTGCTGCTAGCGCACGGCGAGTACCCGCCCAGCGACCTGCGCCACGCCTGACACCCAATCAGGCTTGCGTACCTTTGGCTGCAATCACGTGGCATGCGTCTTCGCACGTGTCTGAGCGATCTGAGACCGGGCTCGCCTGCTGAAAGAAGCTTGTAAGTTACCCACAGGACGACCTGTGCCGTCATGTGCACCCACAGAGCAGACCCAAGACCGTGGTTGGTCCTTGTGCGTCAGGAGGCCCATTTACCTGTGGACCACCGCGCTTTTGCAGCGCTCGAAGCACATTGACAGTCTCCATAGAGCGTCCGTCCAGGCAAGAAGGTTGCTAATGTGCTGCTGTAGAGCAAAAGCAAGCTCCAATCTAGCTGTGCGTCTGACTTGCACCTGCACACAATACTGACCTGCAGCGCTTAGCCCAAAGTTCATGTCACAGTGAGGGAGCATGTAGGCACGAACGTACGAAGAAGAGATAAGGGTCCGATGATCCATGAACACTCACCGGAGGTAGGCCGTCGGCGGTTGCCACCCGGGCAGCGAAGGTGGGTACTCCCGGCCGGAAGTCTTGCGTGACCAAACCCCTTGCAGTGTTTGTATGTAGCCGACCTAATTGCAAACATGTCATCTGCACTCAGCCAAGGTATGTCGAATGCGCGATGGCCGAGCCCGTCACGCTTGCCCTGCCGTCGGGTCGCATCCTGGCAGTTGTAACGGACCCAATTCAGTCTGCACCAGACCCTCTAAGGTGGAAATAATCAGCTCGGTAGAGCTGGTAGCGCGGCAGCAGGTCTCAAGATTGCGCTGCAGATCGTTTCCTGCTGCATCTGCTTGGCATGGACTTGTGAAAGCTATGCCTCAACCAGGAGTCTATATTGCAGAGAGAGGCAGCTTGCTGCTGCATAAGGCGTCTCCGGAATCTTGATTGACGGTATAGGAAGTCACAAGATCCTTTATAGGCCATCTGCCCTTGTCCAAAGGGTGTCTAGTCCTTGGTCAGGTAATTTGGTTGTAAGCAGCAAGCAGCCTGCCGATATTCATACTGACCAAGCACAGAGTTTCTGCCTGTTGGATCTTTACACGACGAAAATACCCACCACTGCACACATCGTCTGCAAGTAGCTGGTTAACCTCAGAGCAGTACTGTTCTAGTGTTGACCGCCTGGCGCAGAGCCTGCTACACGTCCCAGCTTCTGCTTTGGAGGGGGCCTCTTACAACAGCAGTTGCCAGGAGATGTTAACACACAGAATGCTAACGTTGCTGGATGGATGATCTCTTATAGACACATATTGCAGTTTGGGCTCGATCTTTGAGATACCAAGGCAGCCTTCTGTGTGGAGCGGACATGTGCCAGCTGCATGTTTGCACGATGCATACACTAGATAACAGTTTGATCCGCCAGGCAAGTTGAGAATTGAAGAAGCACGCATTCAGCGGGCTCGCACAGAAAGGACCTAGGCCGTGCAAGCGAGTCAAGCGGTTATTCGCAATGCAGATGCTAGTGCTAACGATCTCGGCCTTAGATAGAGCATGCAATGCGCATCCTATAGCAGCTAGCTTGACTAGTGCGCCTCGATCAGGGGACTGTCAGAGCACTGCAGTGCCAGATAACAAACTTTGAAAGTGCCTGTCAAGCGATAGCATGCACCGTGACTTATCAGTATTATGCTGTTTTCATAAGCATGTCGGCCATCCGCATCTGATGCTCGGGCACAGCACATGAGCCGTTGTCTGAGACAACTCGTCTCCAATGCTTGTTACACAACTGAGGCGAGGAAGGCACGTGCAGACGAATGATGCACACTGACTGATTCGACAGAAAGGATGGCGGGTGTGCACGTGGTGCGTACATGATTTGTCAGCATGCTGAGTGCCAAACTACTGCAGAAGTGTACTGAGTGCAGCCGCGTACTGGCGATGCAGGCATGCCCAAGCGGGCTATTGCTGCCACTGACTGCGCCATACGAGGAGGAAACAGGATTTTTGACCTGTGACCACGGCAGTGGCCAGCTGCTGGAGCGATTGCAGGTGGAAGGAACAGCAAGCTCCCCATTATATATGACACCTCTGTAGAGTCTGCTGCCTCATCTGACCCGCTGTTGCTGTTGCAGGCCTTCATAAACCGTACTGAAAGGCTATTAGCGCTCATCAGTGTGCAAAGACAGGAGGTAAGACCTGCACCAATTGTATTATAATAATACCTTCCGTGATCATACTGTCTTGCTTGCTTGCTTGCTTGCTTGCTTGCTTGCTTGCCAGCAGCAAGCTGTCCTGAACTTAATATGTCCACCGTCTACAGATGTCCAATGTTGACATACCATCGCAGGCTGTCAGGTATTGCAAGCGCGAGATCAGCGATCTCTATGGGGATGCAGCCACCTGCTTGCAGCAGTGTCTTGTACAAGTTGCCTGTGCTAAGCAGCCACTGCTGCTAACATCAGCTCAACATACAAGGTGCGACAGGGTACCAAGATGCAATGTGTACATCCTTGTGCGGAGACATGCAGTGCAACATCAGTTACTGTGTTATCCATGTTGGACACCACGCTATAGTATACACTGCCGTGCAAGCAAAGCACAGCCGCTCTTATGCCTGCAGCTGCTTCTGCCGCCTGCTGGAACGGCTGCATCTGGTGGAAGTTCTTGTAACATCGTTGACCGAGGACCCTGATGCCAGCGACAGGGTGGGCCTGGTGAGTTACGTATGATTTGAGAGTGGACCAAGTAACTGCAGCTGGCCTACTATGCAAAAACATGGTCGATGCTTTGCAGGTGACCTGGTCATACTGCTTGTGTCTGGATAGTGGGTGAACGTTTGCTTGGCAGTGAAGCTGCTTTGTACCGCTGGATGCCAGCATAGTGTTGTTGACAGCTTCCTTCTGTGCTTACTGCAGGCAGGACCTGTGCTTGAAGGAAGCACCTCCTTCATCCATCACTTGGAGCAGCAGCTACAGACACTGCCAGGAATTGATGCAGTGCTGGCGTCGTTTATTCAGCATTGCCAGATGGTTGCAGCTGCTGGCAGCAAGCTTGACGCAGACCTCAGCAGCATTCAATCTGACAACAAGGGTAAAGGCGAAGTGATCGAGGTTGCAGCATTGGCAAGCATCCATGAGCAGCACTCGGCTCTCAGAGCACTGCCCTTGTTATTGAGGTTGTACTACAGCAATTGCAGCAGGGCAGAGGTGAGGTCAATTGTTCACAGTGAGTGACAAAGCAAGTGTATGCTCTTTGGGCAGTATCAGAGTCGTGTACTCTGCAGACCAGCAAGGCATCCGCCAGAAGTGTGTTTCGAGTCTTTTCTGTGTCATCCGCCTTGTACTTGACAGACACTGGCAGCTGGGAAACCAGAGGCGTTGAGCAGCAAGCTACTGGAGAAGTGCTTTGCGCAGCTAGCTGCAAAGCCCGTGGTGCCAGGTCATGCTGACATGCCATTGTGCTTGCCCAGTGGTTTGGAATTCTGCCAAGGCCTGGTTGAAGCAGCTGCAGCTCGCAAGTGAGTGTTCATGCTATTCAAGCTAACCTCTACTGCATCCTGTTCAGCCACTTTGTTCTTGTGACCAGGAGTTGTCAGTGTGCTGCGGATGATTGGCACAAGAATTGATATCTTGGTGCTTGCTGTCTCACTTACGCTGCAGGCTGAAACTGCCCACTGGACTTCCAGCTGATGCCAAGACACTGCTAAGACTGGATCAAAGCTACAACATGCGACAGAAGGTTCTGCCGTTGCTGCAGCAGCATGATATGCTGTGTGACTTGCTGTCTCAGCTGGCGCTGGAGGTCAGACAGTCTATGGCAGTCGACAGGGATATTGATAGCAAGGTACGCGATTGCGGCACATCATGGAGCGGAGGGTTGGTCCGTCTGCTCAATGGCAGGATGTCCTATACACAGCAGATGTGTGACATGCAGCAGAGGCTGTGACTCAAACGCAGCATAGATGCTTGGTGAGTCATTGCGAGTCTTCAAGATGAGATTTGTGCCCTTTACTGCAAATGTAGGCCTTCAACAATGCTGAGCACTTGGTTGTCGGCTGCATCGAGTATGTAACAGCAGCTAAGAATGTTCTGCTGGAGTTGGATGCTTGGAGGCTTACTCAGAAGCAGCAGCAGCAAACTGAGCAGTCACAGTCTGCTGTTGCTACTTCTTGTCAGAGGTGGGTGAGCATGCGGTGCCCAAGTGTTGACTGCCAGCCTCTTTGTATTGTTGGCAAGCAGCATAAACCCTTACCTGTCAATGTTTTCATGTGTGACTGACTGTACACCATTGTGCCAGTTGGCTGGTTGTGAGCAGCACTGCAGCAGGACTAAATCACTCTTGTGTCTGTGTGTGCAGGTTTGCGCTTACAGAGGAAGACATTACGCCTTTTACAGATGTTCTTGGAGCCATGAAGGGCATCACCGGACTTGCCATTGACAGTGAAAACTGGCTGCAGCAGCTGCTCTTTGTGAACATTGTCAAGCAGCTTCAAGAGTTTGCTATGAACACTTTGCCAGCTCTGGCGAAGCTCTACCTCCGCAATGAGCGCATACAGGAGCTGACAAAAGCAGCAATATTCAGTATGCAGGGGCAGGTGCTGGAGTTGAAAGATGATGTTTGCACAAGTTCTGCAACATCTGCAGTTGCTTCAGTTCCAGTAACGCCAACTGCAGAGAATATCCAAATCGTTGAGCACCCATTCCGGACTGCACCAGGACCAGTTGCAGAGGGTTTGGAGAATCTGAAGGCTGGTTGGGGCAGAATTGTGCAGCATGTCCAGCCAGGAAGCGAACAGCAGAGGGGTGCAAGTGAACAGCAACCTGGTACTGAGCAAGTGATACCTGAGGCGGGATCAGCAACAGCAAATGCTGTTGCATCTGCAGCTGTGGCACTGGTTCCATCGCTCTCGCAGCAAGATGCTTATGACAGTGTTGAGCAGCAACTGGAGACCGGCGAGCAGTGGGCTGCAGCGTCGTCTGCAGGTGCAGCTGTGACAGAGCACAGGGGTTTAGCTGCCGTTGGAGAGCAGCAGCAGTCTGGAAGTGGTAAAAAGCTATGGGGCAGGCGCCTGATGAAGTCGATGCGATCAGGGCGCAGCAAACCTCAGCCCAGTCCACATCCAGAGCTGTGTGCACCTCCTGCTGCCCTAGCAGCTTTGGAGGAGATGCTATCAGGTGCCGAAGCAGAATATCAGCACCAAGAAGCAGAGGCAGCAGATGGTGATGATCCAGCTGTACTAGGAGTGCGGCTGCAGCTGTCAGGATGTCATGATGGCCTCGAGCGTACCAGCATGCACCACAGCTACCCTGAAACCATCAACAGCATGACTGGCACCCCGGGGGCAACCAATACAGCCTACTACCATGATGATGTCCCAGGCAGTGTTGCCGCTGCAGCTGCTGTCTTTGAGAGGCTGGCAGCATGTCATCGCTCTGAAGGCAGCTCAATACAACCCCACAACACTCCAACAGCTACCACAATTGCAGCAGCTTCTGAAGCTCTGGGGGCAACTACTGTGCCTGTTGCTGACCTGCCAGCTTCACCTCGTGTGTTGGACCGCCAGGAGCTAGCAACAGCAGCAGATCAGTCTGTTGAAGAGGATGAGGGAGCGTCCAGAGCAATAACAGCGGATGGGGCAGCAGATCCAGCCAGCAGGTTCCAATTGTTCAAATTCAAGAGCATACTGAGTCACCATCAGAGGTTGTCCAGTATAGGTACCAGTGAGCAGCTTGCAACTGCAGACCCAGACAATGGTAAGATGCATGATGAAGAGTCGGTAGAAGTGCAGCAAGGTGCTGCGTCACGGATGCGCAGCATGCTCTCTATCCGGCGCAGACAGTCTGCATCTGAGCTGACGTCAGCAGTATCATCTGAGCTGCGGCAGGCAGGTGATGCCGCAGATGTCACAGGCAGTGTGTTGCCAGCAGACAGGGCAGCCTCAGGTGTTCTGAAAAGTGATATAGCAGATATATCTACAAGCAGGATGGGTACGGCAGATGCAGATCAGCCAACAAAGCAGAGTAGAGTTGCTGGAATAGTCAGCAGGATGATAAGCCTCCGTTTGCAGGGAAAGGAGGCCGTCCCTGCTGCAGGAGGTATGTCTGCAGGTATCCATCATATCAAGGTCTAGGCTGACATCTGCTAAGCCTCTCCCAACATCACAGTACACATTGCCTGTCACAGGACTCATCCGCACGCTGGTTCCAATCATGCCTGTTGTGACAACGAACAAAACAAGCAAGTAAGTGTGCTAAACAGTAACCAGGTGTGTCCCCTGTTGGCTCATGTGCAGATGGTGCAACCATCAGCAAAGGTTTCAAGGCCCTCAATCTGACGGCAAAGCTTAAGAAGGCCATGGGCGAGAGACGACAGGCTGAAGCAGGTAGGCACAGGGCAACACAATCAATGACAAACCTGCATGCCACTGAACTGTGTCCTGGGGCCAGCTGACCTTTGCAGCAATCAGCGACCAGCCCTGCAGGTGAAGCTAACATTCTTGTTTGATACACCCATCCTTGACAACTGCCTTTCATTGTCTGCTGTTGCAGCTGATGTTGATGACCCACAAAGCCTGCAGATTGATAGCCCACCACCTTTAGTGTGTCTGGTGCAGTTACGTGTCATCCTGGAGCAGCTCATGCATGAGATCAAGACAGAAACCAAGAAGCATCTGATGATGCAGCTACAGATGGCTGCTGCAGCAGCTGCTGGCAGTGCAGGTGCCAAACCTGATGCATCCATCGCTAGGCCATTGAAGCAGGTCAAGACCATGATTAAGGCAGTATACAGGATGCAGCTTTCGCTTGATTACGTGAGCCAGTTGAGGAGAGCCTCTGACTTGTCTGCATTGTGGATCAGCAAAGGTCAGAGCTGTGTGTGGCTTGATGACAAGCAGCAACAGCAGTCTGAAGTCATGGGTGCAGCGCCTGCTGCCAGCTGTCGAGCAGCTGACATCGGCCCTGCCGGTGGCACATCCAGGGTAGTGCATAACGCCTTGTTTGAGGAGTATTCACAATCATCCAGGGACTGCCGCAGCTCAGGGGAGGACATAACAGAAGGACAAGAAGCAAAACAGCAATGTGGGACACCGGCAGCGGCAGCTCAAGGTCTGATCGGCAACTGCAACCACAGTGCAAGCAGTTTCCCAGCTGCTCTCATAGCCGGGTGCATGCAGCAGCTGCAGCGGATGCCGGCTGAGCTGCCACTATTGGCAGTTCACATCCTTTGGGATGCCCGCTTCATGTTGCAGAGTCATGGGCTGCTGGAGTGGGGTCTCAAGCCCTTGAAGCAGCAAGAGGAAGCGTGCATGCGCTGTTACATGTCCGGTCTTGTGCCACAGGCTTACGAGCACTTCAAGGTGAGGACCACCCCAGAGATATGGATGGACCAGCCTACCAACTCACTCTGATTGCTCCATTGCTGACTTGATGCTGTGCTCATTCGGCGCATGGCGGGGGCTGGCTTGTATCTTGCGCATTTGACCCACATTTGCTGCTGTGTGTACTTTACTGCAGAGGGTGGCGGGGTACCATACAATATCACAAGAAGCTCTCCAGACCTGGGATGCAGTTGACCTGCTACCTGTACAGTCCCTGTACCTGGATGTTCTGCTTCGTGAGACCTGTCCCATCATGTTACAGGGTGATTACACAGCGGTTGCAGCCGCCGCTGAGTCTGTATTGTCAAGGCCAGGTGCTGTGCTGGCAAGAGGCTCTGGAAACGATGCAGACATGAGCCAGCAGCCTGAATTGGACCATCTAGCAACTGAGCAGCAACTGGTATTCAGCAAAGCGCAAGTAGCACTGCAAGAACTGCTGCAGCAGCAGCACTCGTACGAGCCGCAGGAGATGGCATCTAAGACCACAGAGCATGCAGAGGTTGATCAACAAACAGACAAGCATTGCCTGCACTCAGCATCAGCACCAAAGCATGTTCACAACTGCAGCCAACCGAACATCTCACCATCTCGGGAAGCAAAGCACAGGAAGCGTCGCAAAGCAGCACAGAGAGCTGCTGCGATAGTTGAAGATCCAGCAGCTGTGGCCAGCACACAGCCAGTCTTGCAGACACCACTCATGCAGAAGGTAGAGCAGCAGCAGCTAGCACAGCAAGCTGAGATTACTAGGCAAGACCAGCAGGTGCAGCGATTAGCAGCAAGTCAGGGTGCATGTTTGGTAGATGTACGAGACTGGCTGCTAGCCGGGCTGGTAACCCTTCTACGTAAGGACTGCCGTGCAGTAGTTGACATCTGCAGGTGAGCACCCACAGAATCTGTTGGCAACACCTGCTGCTGGCCACAGCTATGTGTGGACTGATCATGATGCCTCAAGGGCCAAAGGCTATCAATGTGTATCAGTTGAGTACGCCTAGCATAGTGAAACTGCTACCTGGGGTCAGCCCTGCAAGTGTTTTCCTACGCTGTTGTTCTGCTGAACCCACAGGCACAATGACCCCACTGTAGTTGTGGAGGCTCACTTGCGGCACAGTATTCTACAGCGCACTCACGAGTTGATATCCCAGTATACCCCACTGCCCTGCAGCTGGCAACAGCTCTGGAGTGAGGCAGATGCAATGACCAGCGACAGTCACAGCAGTGATGTCTGCCACAGTACCTCTGTGCATGCTATTGCTGATGGGTTACTGCAGCTGATGAACACAGCAGTGTATGACAGCGAAGCTCAGGTGTTCTTTGTTGCTGCTGCTGGCGGCATATCTGGTGATGGGGTGTTGAGTTGGCTGTCTGCCGCATTGAAGCCTTTCAAGCGCTTCTTTGGGAGGCAGCATCTGCAGTCCCTACTAGTCTGGGCTGGGGCTGGTGGGCAACAGCATGTGTTGAGCAGATTACTTGCCAAGATGGAAGCTGACCAGGTGGGTCTAAACGCCTCCATCACGGCAGTCCCAGGCTTCAGCAAGCCCTTGCATGAGAACACCTGCTTGTATTCTGGACGTATGAAGCACACCAAACTGACTTTGAGTTTGCTATTAGGACAATATTGATGCTACTGTATGCAGGCCGCGTTGCTGGATCAGCTGCGGAAGCTTCAGGATACGCTGCCACCTGCTTTGCAGCAGCTGCCACCAGCTCAACAGTGTCACAATGCTGCCTCAATTCTGCAGTTCTACCAGACACAACTTTCACAAGCAGTAGCAGACCCAGCCACCTGCTCTTCAGCACTGAGCAGCCTGCAGCGCATTGGCAACTGTGTGGCACTGCTACATCTGCTCTCAAAGCAGCAAGCTGTGCAAGCCACTCCTGTTTTCATGCAAGCAGCTCCAATGCTAGGTATAGTAGGGCGCCCTATTCAGGACGCAGCTGCTGCAGCAGAGTGTTTTGAACTGGAGGGGCTCCCCCCTCCACCGTCCTGTCAAGCAGCAGCACTGGCTGGCATGCGATCCTGTGCACCTGGCTTGTTGATGCCACAAATAGAGCAGCTGGAGCCCACAGATTCTGCGCAACAGGCTTATGAGATGCAGGTAAAGCTTCCGTACCCCAGATGTTTCAGTGCGGTTCTGTGAACACTTGACTTCCTACCCATGGATCTACCATGATGTTTCAGGCTTGATCAGGCTACTCTCAGTGTTCATCTCCATGCACCCATGCACCTGCACATCTGCCACAATGCATGTGTCAAGCATGGCTGTGATATTCATTGCTGCAGGTACAGAGGGAGCTGCTGCAAGAGCTTGCCTGGCAGGAAGAGGCAGAAGCCAATGGTGAAGCCTTCGATACCAGCCTGCTAAAACCTGGAGGTGACTTAGCAAGGCACCGTGTATGGGAGCCTTCCTATTTCCAGCAGCTGCTGCTTGGTCATGATGCCGCCAAGGTCCGAGGCCCTGCATTGCTCCTAACACAGGCCGCTGAGCTTCGGCTGTGGAGAGCAGCACAGACTCAGGACTACATGGGACCATGCATGCAACGCATACAGTGCTGGGTGAGGAGGTTGCAGCAGCAGTTGCAGGGTTGTGATGCGGACCCTACAGAAGCATGCCAGGATACAACAGCTTCATCAACTGTGCTTGACAGCGATCACAACAGCAGGTGTGATACTGCTATGAGTTCTGGCGATTCACTTAAGACGAGAGTTCAGGCGGCAGGCAGATTAGCACAGCAACTTGTACCGCATCAGGAGTCTGAGCAGGTGCAGCGAATGCAGCAGGTAGATCTGCGAGACTTGCACATCACAGAGACAGGCCCAAACAACCACAGAGAGCTTACCGCTGTTGCAGCTGACATAGCAGGCATAGGTGTCCGTGACAACAGCCTGTATCAGCAACAGTACGCTTCATCACCTGAGAAGGAGATGCAGCAAGAAGTTGAATCTCTTGAGGAGGCACAGGAGGAGGAGCAGCAGCTGCAGGCCGAGCCAGTAGCACCAGCTGCAATTGTGATCAAACCTTACAGCACTGAGAGATCAGCAAGCACTCCAGTACTGCAGCATGCAGCGTGTTCAAAGGGAGCATCTGATGCAGATCTACCCATTAGACCGGTTGTGCCAGTTGAGTCCAGCTCACCATTACTGGTTGTCGACGGGGTTGCTGATGCCAGCATTGCAGCTGTTGGGACCTTGCGCCTCAGGGACAAGCTGCCCAGCCAACTTACTCAAGAGGATCTTGAAGCAGCAGCAGAAGCAGCTGTGCTAGCAGCATCACAGCCAGGGTCTCCACAATGTGGTGCAGTTGCAAATCCTTGGGAAGCTGCTGGTGCAGCTGCTGCACTTCTGCCAGCGGGTGCAATAGCCCCTGCACATGTCAAGCTTGCCTACAGAGCGTTGTTTGACAGCAGCAATCAGCAGCAAGGAGGTGAAGAACCAGCAGACAGTGGTGCAGACGAGCCACTGGGTTCAGGAGGTGCAAGTGGCAGGTTTGGCCTTGCTGAACTTGTAGGTGAGGCATCAGGTGCCAGGACTGGCAGAAGTGACACAATTGAGCCTGTGCAGGGCCAAACAGTCAGCAGCAGACAGGCGCAGCTGCAGTGGGATGCGCAAACAGCAAATAATGATGTATGCAACAAGCTGCACAGTGCAGAGGGCACAGACCGCAGCACACCGGCTACATCTTTCAGCAAGGAGCCTACAGATGGATCAGCAGCAGATGCAGCAGCAGCTAGCACGCCTGGTGCGAGTCCATCCAGGCTCGTGATGGTGCCCAAGCTTGGCCTGAGCGGCATGAGTCCTGCTCATGTTGCTTCACAGCCAGTGAGGGAGCTGTTTGATGCCTCCACAGATGTGAGCAGCGTCCCTCTGGATGCTGATAGCCTGGCGGATGATGCCGAAGAAGTGCTCCCAGCAGGAAGGGCTGTTACCAGCAGTGACACAGCGGCCAGTAACTGTGATAGTGTGGAACCCCTCTTGGAGGTAGATGGCACAAACCGGCGCAGCAGTTATCCAGAGGATGAGTTATTGGATGGCACCTGTGCAGAACTGATGCGGGTGAAGATGGAACGGGACACATACAAGTCTGAAGTGGAGGTGTTGAAAAACCAGCTCAGAAACCAAGACCAGACTATCGCCCTGTTGAGCGGGTGCGAACAGGCACTGAATCTACAGCATTCAACATCAGATATGCCTGCTATAAGCAAATGGATCAGGATTCACCTTCTGTCAGCTGCAGGTTGTAGTCAAGCTCCAGGGTGGCATGTATCATGCCCTCACACACCTGAGTACATGGTTGCCCTCAGGGTGACAAACTGCATAAGACAAGGCAACTTGCTGATTGTTGGGTGCTGACATGTTGCCAGTTGTACACTGCTTTGCAGCAACTTCCACACACCAAGGACCACTGATGCTGGGCAGAGCGGTTGTGGCTCCCCAGACAGAGAAGGCAGCAGCCTTCAGCGTGCAGGTTCTCCTAATCCAGGTCTGCCCAGCTCAAACTGTGCACAGCCTGAGGCCAAGTCTGGCTCAGGGGCGCTTCTAGCAGCTGATGGCATTGCTGCTGCGGGCAGAAGCAGATTAGCAGAAGGAAAGGAAGAAGTTCCCAGTGTCTCATCTGAGCAGCTGTCAGCAGAACAGTCAGACTTGAGGCCTGAAGCATCAAAGGTGAGCAGATAGGATATTAGCAACAGGTTTTGGTGATCACCAGCTGTGATCAAGGCTGAATCTTCCGGAGTCAACAAGGCTGCAGCTACTGTCATCTTTGTTGTTTCCATTTTATGGCAAGTCTGCAGTTGAGCTGTAAGAAGACTTGCTGTTGTTCACACAGAAGCCTGTCTGTTGGTTGCATCTTTTGCCTCCTAGATACATGGTGGACTGCCTTGACAGGCCATTGTGCACACTGCCTGCAGTTGTCTACACGGGTGCAGCAGCCTTCTCCGGTGGAACGTGCCAGTGATATGCACGGTGTGGATGATCAGGACGAGAACAGTGACAATTCTACAGACTCTGACAGCGATGACAGCAGCACGATGAGTAGGCCAGCAATAAGGAAACTGCAGCTGCCCCAGCCTGTGCATAATAGGCTTGGAACCAACACTGGCATGAGCTCGGGAATCAACTCAGCACAGCTTGCAGTTGCACTGAGTGCGCTGAAATTCGCTCTTCTTCTAGATGTTGCCATGGGTCCGTCCACAAGTACAGGGCTTGATGATGCAGCAACTGAGACAAGAAGCGCTGCAGGCATTGCGCCTGATGCAATGCTGCATAGCTCCCAGCTCAAGCGACTGAAGAAGGTATCAGTTGCCAAGGCCACTGCTGGTACATGGGCAGTTGCTCCTGAGGACAGTACCGCAGCAGAGCTGCCCATCAGGACAGGAGATATCCAGACGGCAGCAGAAGAAGCAGTGGAACCTTCAGGAGACAGCCATAGCAGTGCTGATGGACTACTTTCAGCAGGGTCTGCAGCAAAACCAAGCACAGCAGCTTCACATCAGGATGGCAACTGGCACACAGCTGGTGGCCAATACGGTGACGGACCTCTACTTGCTAGTGCAGTCCTCCTGCAGCTAAGTGGTCAGGTGCGTAAGCATGCTCTCTTGGATGCCACCAACCGCATCGCACACTGGGTTGAATACGATGCTGTTAAACAGCTAGGAGGCCTGGGCAGGAACAATGCAGAAGGCAAGGCAGTGGTAGCTGCTCCAGCAGCAGCGGGTGGAATCAACCCAAGTAGTGCTGATGGCATTGCACCTCCAAAGCCTAGCAGCAAAAAGCGCATGGAGGAAGAGGCTGAGCAGGAGGCTAGGCAGAAGCAGGAAGCAGCCGCCCAGCAGGCACTGCTACAGAAACTTGCAGCGGCTGCACGTCAAGCAGACAAGGTGTCTCAGGATGGGTCTAGCATTGCTGCTAGGTTTGCACCACCAGTCCCTTCACATAGACAAAAGGTGAAGCTGCAGGTGTTCAGGCCAGATGTGTCGTCCTTGTTGGCTAGCAAAGCTGCGGCAGACACATCTGGAGCAGAAGCCAGGGGAGCCTGTGCAGCCCCAGGGACAGCAACCGAAGCCACAAAGAGGTTTGTCAGGTTCAACACTGGCAACAGCAGAGATCAGTCGTCCAGTACTGTCTATGCAGGATCCGCGCTTAGGGATGGAACAGTTCATGCTGTGCCTGTCCAGGGCCAGATACTGGAGTTCCAGCCTGCCGTCCAGCCTTGGTCAGACTTGACGCCTTGCAGCAAGCCCATTCAGGAGCATCCGCTGCTTCCCATGCCGCGCCCTAAGCCGCTATTGTTACCTAATGGACTGCCGTCTGTAGCTGCCCAGCCAAATGTTGCTGCAGCAGCAGGGTGTGCACTTCCCCACTCTGCAGGCCAGCTAGTTGCTGGGGCCGGGGTCACCCCAGGTGCTGGGCTGGTCGCTGCGGCACGAGCAGTGCATGCCAGGGAAGCACTGCTGGCAACAATGCCACGTGCTGCTATGTACAGCTTCAGTGTCAAGTCTGATCACAACAGGAGCGGGCGGCCAGATGATGGCTACAGCAAGGCACCTAGCAGTATTGGCTGGGACAGCATGGAGGTGAGGGGCGACAACTGTTGACCGGCTGTGCTGTGTATTCATGAACTCGCATACAGGCCTGATATGTCAACGATGTTGGTCACATCTCCCCATTATGCCTCTACAAAGTCGGTATCTTGCTGTCCTCATTGGATGTCTCCGCCACACAAGCTGCGCTGTACACTGCTACAACAGCTGAAACATGTGTCCTGTCTCTGTTGCATCTCAGGAAAACTCACCTCGTAAACAGAGGAGTCTTGCAGCTGCAGCAGCTGCTGTTGGTGCGGGGGCTGTGAGACTGGGCGGCAGGCGGCCAGGCGGCACAGCTGATGGTCAAGCTGCAGGAGAAGCAAAAACAGAGTACTTGTCACAAGGTGATCATCGTGTTGACGTGATTGCAGAACAGCAGCATTGCAGGCGTGCAGCTTGTTGTCATTGAACTAAGCATTAGAACACATTGTCCTGGGTGATGCAGGTGCGTACAGCGGCAGTGAAGCATCATCACCCAACAAGTCTCCCACGCGGTCACCTACCAGGCGCGCTGCTAGCGCCATCTCTCAGCTGCTGACCCAGCAGACAATAGGTTGAAGTGCAGGTTGCATGTGGTTGCAACAGGGAGCTTCAGTTGAAATATTTACTGAGATGCCCAGCCACACGGTGTGTAACAGCTAGAATGGCAGCGTGTAGTGTACTGCTAGGAGACCGTAGACCAGTAACGGAGCCCAAGGCAGGCCGTACAGCTTCAGTAGATGCACAGCTTTGATAGCTTTGATGCACTGCTGCTCTGCAGCTGCAATTGAGATCAACAACACTGCCGGCAGGGCATCGTCAACCTGCTGTGACACATCACAGAATCAGTGCATTGTGTGATCTCGCCAGCATCTCATGCAATTTCTGATACGGACCCTGATGCATCGTGGAGGACAAGTTGGGGGTGTGACCAGATACTGGTGCCACTGTCGTAGTACGAAGAGATTGCGGTCACCTCTCACCTGAGGCTCAGGCTGAGGCAACAACAGTCGAAAGTGTGGCGTATGATGGCCTTGCAGTAGACCCACTGAGTGCATTGCCGCAACCAAGTTCACGCTGCGGTCTCTCCTATCACACCGTAACTGCTTCGGGAGTGCAAACGGCAAAAACTTGTAGCTGCAGTAGGCAGCTGCTCTGCACCCTTCACCCTAACTCGCAGCTAGTAGAAATTACTGATGAATGCGAGTCCGCTCCGCTGCAGGAAAATAGCTATCATGTCCCGCTGACCACGCCCGGGTACACGCAAGCAGTATGTGAAGAGGGCCGAGAGGAGATTGTATGCTATGAGGTTCCTACAGCAACAGCGCTACTTGGTTATTGGCAGCGCAGCTTGTGCTGTGGCAGCAGTTAGCGTAGTATACTCAGCAGTATGGAGCCTGAAGGGGGGCAGAATTCCATCAAGGCGGAAAGAGCCCAAGCGTGTACTAATCACCGGAGCAGCAGGTATGTTGCTATCATGTTGTGAAGGCAGTGCCAATTGTCCAGGAAGAACCTCTGGTCGGATGTTGCAACCTGGCAGCAGCACTACCATGACAACACATCAAGCATGCTATGTGTGCCCTAGTGACATGTTGCAATTCATGTCACAGGTCAGATTGCTTATGCTCTAGCTCCCCTCATTGCGTCAGGACAGATGCTGGGCCCAGATCAGCCCGTGGTGCTGCAGCTGTATGATGTGCCAGCAGCACTGGATCTCCTGCAAGGACTGCAGCTAGAGTTGCAGGATGCAGCTTATCCTCTGCTCACAGGTAACTGTGATAGTAAGTTTAGCTAGTTTTAGTGTACTCTGCGTTTGGTAGCAGCAGGGACGTATCTGCAGAGTAAGCATGCACACATTGCAGCGACAGCTGCCCGGCTACCTGCTGCCTTGGATGTGTCAAGGTGGCCCCTTGATCACCAAGTACATGCATCAAGCAGGCGTGTATGCTTGTTGGTCTACTCCTGCCAGGTGTGATGGCAACGACTGACTTTGCGGCAGCTGCCTGCGGCGTGTCAATTGCTATATTGTGTGGTGGGGTGCCCAAGCGCGGCCCTGGTCTTCTATCCAAGACAGAAGTCATGGCAGCCAACTGTGCTATCTACAGAGATCAGGCAGCAGCACTGGCCGCACATGCAGCACCAGGGGTGAAGGTCAGTCACAGGACATGTAACAGTTATCAGATACAGGTGTTCGCTTCTGTGGTTGAACAAGGTTGTCACTTACGGCTTGATCAGCAGCAGTGTTCCTGTGTGTCGCAGTTGCCCAGAGTAAGCTCTGGACCCTCGACTTGCCTCCTGTAGCTGATTGCTCAATTCAAAGCAGATCTCCCAGGATCATGATGACATCAATGCTGCTGCTGCTGCTGCTGGCATGTGTGTCGACAGGTGGTGGTAGTAGCCAGTCCCGCCAACACCAATGCGTGGTTACTGCAGCAGTATGCACCCTCTATACCCAAGCAAGATATCACTGCTCTGACAAGGCTGGATCACAACAGAGCAGTGCAGCATGTAGGTACCACTGCAGGGCCGAGGGTTGGTGGACACTTGTGGTATTGCTGCAGCACTTTTAAACGTAAGAAAAGGCAGCTGTATGGTCATGATGTGTATGGCAAAAGAAGTCCGGGTGATGGCAGGTGCTGATGCTCTTTTACTTGCGTCTCTGGCTTTTGCAGTGCACTGTGAACTGCTGATTGGCTGCCCGTGCTCTCGTCATGCCATGCAGTTGGCGGCATTGCTGGATGTTCCAGTCTCAGACATCACAAATGTAATAGTATGGGGCAACCACGCCAGCAGTCAGTTTCCTTTTGGTCATTTAGCAAAAGTGCAAGGCAAGCCGCTGATACAGTATGATTGGCTGCAGCAGCATGAGCACGACCACCAGCAGCAGCTTGGTGACTTGGGTTTGGAGGATTACTTGCGCAATGAGTTCATCACTTTGGTCCAGAATCGAGGAGCTGCAGTAGGAAGGGTGGGTGTTGCAGCTGCTGCTCTTGCTATCAGGCGCAGAATCTACATTCTTCACTGGCTTATTGATGAGTCTGAAGCAGACCGCGGAGTGGTGCTTGTGTCAGAAAGAAGCACAGGGTATGGGAGTGCGATGACTTGCCCATGCATGTGATCAACACTGCAACCTGAGCATCAAAGTGTTAGATACAGACCTTCAACCTCATGCTGCTTCTGCTGGTGCTGCTGTTGTGTGTGTAGTTGCGCCACCAGCTGTCTCCTGCCCTGTCAGCAGCAGCAGCAGTATGCTGTCATGTTCGTGACTGGCTGACTGGGCTCCCCTCAGGCTGTGACTGGGTGTCCATGGGCGTGTCATCAGACGGCAGCTACGGCATTGCTGCAGGACTGGTGTACTCATTCCCAGTCACATGTGGTGGTGGCAGATGGGCCATTGTGAAGGGTGAGCTGGCGTACATGGAGAACACAACATGCGAACAGTGATGGGCCATGCATGCTATATGGTGTATGTGCGGCAGCTGCTACTGACTCACATGCACTGACTTCGTAGCTGATTGCAGCGTCTGGCTGTATGGCAGTTCTGGCTTTTCAGAAGCTCATGTGTTGGCTCAGCTATGTAACAGATTGTTCTGATGTCTACTCAGCACTCCTGGTGATTGTATGCATGTCAGCAGATGAGGTATCTGCATGAGAGACTCGTTTCAGTTTCAGTCATTAGTAAGTTGTGTTTCACCCATTTGACAGGTCTGCCAGTGGAGGCCTGGGCTTGGGCGCGTATGAAAGCAGCAGAGGCTGACCTGCTTGAGGAAAGGAACCTTGCGCTACAGGTCTTGGCTTGTGCAGCTACAGCGGCAGCCGACAGGACACGGGCAGCAGCAGCACCACAAGTACAGCAACAGCAGCAGCAGCATCGAGAGGAACTGATCGGCTCCTCTACCTCTGCTCCTACCAGAGCAACAGCTGGCGCTCCATCTGCTTCTGTTGAGCAGCAGAAGATCACAGCAGCGCAGCAGAATTACGGTTGGCAGAAGCACTACCATGCGGCGCACCTTAGTAGTGAACCAGTGCATGTGCCAACAGTAGCGGTACAAGGCATCCCTATACAAACTGCTGCAGAGATGGCTGAAGGGTTGCAGGCTCGCATCCAGCCCGCAGCAGAACAGCCTCCAGCTATGCAACCAGGACAGCAGTCAGA
>JARWLF010000303.1:0-19269 GCA_029853055.1 Scenedesmus sp. KT-U
CCTTTCTCCCTGTGGCCGGTGCGATGCGCCGGCCACACGGCTGTTTGCGCCCTGCCTTGCTGGACAGCGCTGCGGGGCGCGGTTAGACCGTTGCGCAGGCCGGCGATGCCGGACAGACCCGTTTTGCGATGAAGGCCCGCCATGCCCAGTCTGAATGACATCCGCCAAACCTTCCTTGGCTATTTCGAGAAGAACGGCCACCGCGTGGTGGAGAGCAGCCCTCTGGTGCCGCGCAACGATCCCACGCTGATGTTCGCCAATTCCGGCATGGTGCAGTTCAAGAACCTGTTCACCGGCGTCGAGACGCGCGATTACCAGCGCGCGACCACGGCGCAGAAATGCGTGCGGGCGGGCGGCAAGCACAACGATCTGGACAATGTGGGCTATACCGCGCGGCACCACACCTTCTTCGAGATGCTGGGCAATTTCAGCTTTGGCGATTACTTCAAGGAAGGTGCCATCCCCTTTGCCTGGGAGTTGCTGACCAAGGAATTCGGCATCCCGAAGGACCGGCTGCTGGTCACCGTCTATCACACCGATGACGAGGCGGCAGAGATCTGGAAGAAGGTCGCGGGGCTGACGGACGACCGGATCATCCGCATCCCGACCAGCGACAATTTCTGGCAGATGGGCCCGACCGGCCCCTGCGGCCCCTGCACCGAGATCTTCTTCGATCATGGCGACAAGATCTGGGGCGGCCCTCCGGGTTCGGCGGACGAGGATGGCGACCGGTTCATCGAGATCTGGAACCTCGTCTTCATGCAGAACGAGCAGTTCGAGGACGGCTCGATGCGTGCGCTGGACATGCAGTCGATCGATACCGGCATGGGGCTGGAACGGATCGGCGCGCTTCTGCAGGGCAAGCACGACAATTACGACACCGACCTGATGCGGTCGCTGATCGAGGCCAGCGCGCATGCGACCAGCGCCGATCCCGACGGGCCGGGCAAGGTGCATCACCGGGTGATCGCCGACCATCTGCGCTCGACCAGCTTCCTGATCGCGGACGGGGTCATGCCCTCGAACGAAGGGCGCGGCTATGTGCTGCGGCGGATCATGCGCCGGGCGATGCGTCATGCGCATATGCTGGGCGCGCAGGACCCGGTCATGCACAAGCTTGTGCCGGCGCTGGTCCGGCAGATGGGCGCGGCATACCCTGAGCTGACCCGCGCGCAGGCGATGATCGAGGAGACGCTGCGGTCGGAGGAGACGCGCTTCCGCCAGACGCTGGACCGGGGGCTGCGGCTGCTGGATGACGAGCTGGCCAAGCTGCCCGAAGGGGCGGATCTGCCGGGCGAGGCGGCCTTCAAGCTGTATGACACGTTCGGCTTTCCGCTGGACCTGACGCAGGACGCTCTGCGCGAAAAGGGCCGCGGCGTGCAGATCGAGGGTTTCGACGCCGCCATGGCCGAGCAGAAGCGCATGGCGCGGGCGGCCTGGTCGGGCTCGGGCGAGGCGGCGGATGCCAAGGTCTGGTTCGAACTGGCCGAGAAGCACGGCGCGACCGAGTTTCTGGGCTATGACACCGAAGAGGCCGAGGGCCAGATCATGGCCCTGGTGATCGAAGGCGCCGAGGCGGCCGAGGCGGGCGAGGGCGCCAAGGTCGCCATCGTGGTGAACCAGTCGCCCTTCTACGCCGAAAGCGGCGGGCAGGTCGGTGATACCGGTCTGATCAAGACCGAGACTGGCGCGGCGCGCGTTACCGACACGAAGAGGATCGCGGGAATCTTCGTTCATCAGGCGGAGGTCACGTCCGGAACGATCAGCCACGGGCAGGGCGCGCAGCTGGCGGTGGACCATGACCGGCGCAGCGCGATCCGGGCGAACCATTCGGCCACGCATTTGCTGCACGAGGCGCTGCGCGGGGTGCTTGGCGAACATGTCGCGCAGCGGGGCAGCCTGAACGCGCCTGACCGGTTGCGCTTTGATTTCAGTCATAACAGCGCGGTCACGCCCGACGAGATGGCGCGGATCGAGGCCGAGGTGAATGCCTACATCCGCCAGAACAGCCCGGTCGAGACCCGGATCATGACGCCTGACGATGCGCGCGCGCTCGGGGCGCAGGCGCTGTTCGGCGAGAAGTATGGCGACGAGGTCCGTGTCGTTTCGATGGGCGCGCAGCCGGGCAGCGGCAAGGGCGCGGATGGCGCGACCTATTCGCTGGAGCTTTGCGGCGGCACGCATGTCGCGCGCACGGGCGATATCGGCGCCTTCGTGCTGCTGGGCGACGGGGCGTCGAGCGCCGGCGTGCGGCGGATCGAGGCGCTGACGGGACAGGCGGCGCTGGATCATCTGCGCGACGCCGACCGCCGGCTGGGCGAGGTTGCGGGCATTCTCAAGGCGCAATCGGCGGATATCGTGAACCGTGTCCGCGCGCTGGCCGATGAGCGCAAGGCGCTGGCCAACGAGGTCGCGCAGCTGAAGCGCCAGCTTGCCATGGGCAGCGGCGGCGGGGCCGAGGCCGAAGAAATCGCGGGCGTGAAGTTCATCGCCCGTCAGGTCGAGGGCGTTGGCGGCAAGGAACTGGGCGCGCTGGTCGACGAGATGAAGGCGCAGCTGGGCAGCGGCGCAGTGCTGCTGCTGGCCGAGGATGGCGGCAAGGCGACGGTCGCCGCCGGGGTGACGCCGGACCTGACCGGGAGGATCAGCGCGGTGGCGCTGGTTCAGGCCGCGACGGCGGCGCTTGGCGGCAAGGGCGGTGGCGGCCGCCCCGACCGCGCGCAGGGCGGCGCCCCCTCGCTTGCGGCCGCGGAAACCGCGTTCCAGGACGCGCGCAGGATCATAGAGGACAGCAAATGACGGCTTTGTGGATTGCCCATGTTCATGTGACCGACCCCGACGCCTATGGCCTTTACGCCAAGGCCGCCGGGCCTGCGATCGCCGCGCATGGCGGGGTCTTTCTGGCGCGGGGCGGGCGCTATCACGTGCTGGAAGGCGCAGATCGCGCCCGTCATGTGGTCGCGCGCTTCCCCTCGCTGGATGCGGCGGTTGCCTGCTATCACAGCAGCGAATACCAAGCCGCGCTGGCCCATGCCAAAGGGGCCAGCGAACGCGACCTCGTGATCGTGGAAGAGGTCCCTCCCGCGACGGAATAGATGAAGTCTTCAGGCTTTCATGCTAACCCTGTCGCAAAAGTGACGCAAAAGGGGCAGGGCATGTGCCGGTGGGCCGCCTATCTGGGCGAACCGATCTTTCTGGAAGACATCGTCAGCCGGCCGGCGCATTCGCTGATCCGGCAGAGCCAAGGCGCCATGCGCTGCCACACACCCGTCAATGCCGACGGGTTCGGCATCGCATGGTATGGCGAAAGGCCCGAGCCGGGACTTTATCGCGACGTGATGCCCGCCTGGTCGGACCCCAATCTGCGCAGCCTGGTCGGACAGGTCCGGTCGGGGCTGTTTCTGGCCCATGTGCGCGCCTCGACCGGCACGGCGACCAGCCGCAACAATTGCCACCCCTTTACCGTCGGGCGCTGGAGCTTCATGCATAACGGCCAGT
Organism: Scenedesmus sp. KT-U; assembly: GCA_029853055.1. Lineage (NCBI taxonomy): Eukaryota > Viridiplantae > Chlorophyta > Chlorophyceae > Sphaeropleales > Scenedesmaceae > Scenedesmus > Scenedesmus sp. KT-U. The sequence continues at coordinate 3,499 of JARWLF010000303.1, forward strand.
TCGGCGGATATGATGGTTTCCGCCGCCATGCCGACGTGCTGATCCGGGACGAGTTCTATCCCCATCGCAAGGGCGCCACCGACAGCGAGGCTTTGTTCCTGATCGCCTTGGGCGAGGGGCTAGACGACGATCCGCGCGGCGCGATGGAGCGCGCGGTCGGGCGCTTGGGCGCGCTGGCGCGTCAGCGGGGCGAGGCGCCGCATGTCCGCGCGGCCTGTGCCCTGTCGGACGGGCAGCGGCTTTATGTCCTGCGCTACAGCAGCGACGATCAGGCGCCGTCGCTCTATCACCGCTGGTCCGCCACGCGCCGGGGCTGGGCCGTCGTGTCAGAGCCGCTGGAGACCGACGAGGCCGATTGGCAGGAGGTTCCGCCCGGCAGCTTCTGCGTCTTCGAGGGCGAGCGCTTCGATATCGCGCCCTTCGATCCGCAGGCGCTGAGCGCCGCTGCCTGAGCCGGTCACTCGTCCCGGGTTTCGGGGGCGGGTTCGGGTTCGGGCGCGATCACGGGGACGGGCGCTGCCGCCGGTTCGGCCTGAAGGCGGCGGAACACCAGGACGTTGTGATAGACGGTGCTGCGCCCGGTCAGGCCGCTGCGCTCTTCGCTCGGCAGGACATCGGCGCGCAGGTAATCCCAGCCATCGGCCGCCATGCGGTTCAGTTCCGCCGCCAGCGCCAGCGCATAACGGTCGGTCGGCGTCTTGGCGTCCCGGGCCTTCTCGCCCCGGGTCGGCGCGGGAATGACGGCATATTCGTAGCGCATCGGGCTGTCCTTGTGGTGATGGGCCGGAAGGCGGGCGCGACCCGGTGCCGCGCCCTTCGGGTCAAAGACCCAGTTTCTGCGCGACGAGGTCGTTCACCGCTGCCGGATTGGCCTTGCCGCCCGTGGCCTTGAGCACCTGACCCACGAACCAGCCCGCAAGCTTGGGATTGGCACGGGCCTTCTCGACCTGCGCGGGATTGGCGGTGATGATCTCGTCCACCGCCGCCTCGATCGCGCCGAGATCGGTGACCTGCTTCATGCCGCGCGCCTCGACGATGGCGGCGGGATCGCCGCCCTCGTTCCACAGGATCTCGAACAGGTCCTTGGCGATCTTGCCCGAGATGTCGCCCTTGGCGATCAGATCGATCACGCCGCCCAGCTGCGCCGCCGTAACGGGCGAGGTCGCGATGGTCAGCCCTTCCTTGTTCAGGCGGCCGAAGAGTTCGTTGATGACCCAGTTCGCGGCCATCTTGCCGTCACGGCCGGCGGCCACGGCCTCGAAGTAATCGGCATTCTCGACCTCGGAGGTCAGCACGCCCGCATCGTATTCGGACAGGCCCAGATCCTTGACGAAACGGGCCTTCTTCTCGTCGGGCAGTTCCGGCATCGCTGCGGCGATGTCATCGACCCAGGCCTGGTCGATCTCCAGCGGCAAAAGGTCGGGATCGGGGAAGTAGCGGTAATCATGCGCCTCTTCCTTGGACCGCATCGAGCGCGTCTCGCCCTTGTCGGGATCGTAGAGGCGGGTTTCCTGCACGACCGTGCCGCCATCCTCGATGATGGCGATCTGGCGGCGCGCCTCGTATTCGATCGCCGCCTGGATGAAGCGCAGCGAGTTCATGTTCTTGATCTCGCAGCGCGTGCCCAGATGGCTGAAATCACCGGTTTCCATGAAGCGTTCGTAATCGCCGGGCTTGCAGACCGAGACGTTCACGTCGGCGCGCAGGTTGCCGTTCTGCATGTTGCCGTCGCAGGTGCCCAGATAGCGCATGATCTGGCGCAGCTTGGCGACATAGGCGGCGGCCTCTTCGGGGCCGCGGATGTTGGGGCGGCTGACGATCTCCATCAGCGCGACGCCGGTGCGGTTCAGGTCCACGAAGGACATGTTGGGGTCCATGTCATGGATCGACTTGCCGGCATCCTGTTCCATGTGGATGCGCTCGATCCGGACGCGTCGGGCGATGCCGGGGCCCATATCCACGATCACCTCGCCCTCGCCCACGATGGGGTGGTAGAGTTGGCTGATCTGGTAGCCCTGCGGCAGGTCCGGGTAGAAATAGTTCTTGCGGTCAAAGGCCGAGCGCAGGTTGATCGCCGCCTTCAGGCCAAGGCCGGTGCGAACGGCCTGGGCCACGCAGAACTCGTTGATGACCGGCAGCATTCCGGGCATGGCGGCATCGACGAAGGCCACGTTGCTGTTGGGCTCGGACCCGAATTCGGTCGAGGCGCCCGAGAACAGCTTGGCTTTCGAGGCGATCTGGGCGTGGACTTCGAGGCCGATCACCAGTTCCCAATCGCTTTTGGCGCCCTGGATCACCTTGGGCTGGGGTGCGGCATAGGTCAGGTGGTCAAGCATCGCGCGGGCCTTTTCATCGGTCATTCCGGTCTTTCGCGCCTTGTAGGACAGGCTGCGGGTCTTGTCACGAGGCGGCAGCTGGACACCGGGCACACGAATCGCCCCCCACGGGCTGGAATTGGCTGATATGTATGCGCTTTTGGTGCGCCGGCCGTGAATCCGAGCCGGATCGGCGGAAATCCCCCATCCGCCCGGCGGGCTTGCGGCGTGATTCTGCCGATCCGCCAGCCCCTTGGCGCGTCGACATTGCGCGAATGCGGAAAGCGCCGCATCGGGTTCCAAGCTGAAACAACCTCACGAGCCCCCGATGCGCACTGCGCTTGCCCTTGCCGCCGTTGCCCTGATCGCCGCCTGCGCCCCGGCCGCCAAGACCGAGGCCCGCGCTCAGGCCGAGGCACGGCAGATGTCGCTGGCATCGACCCCGCCGATGCGGTGGGGTGCAAGGCAGGGATCGGATGAATGGACCCGCGCGACCCTAGCCGCGCTGGACCGCGAGGGCGCCACGATCATGTCGCGCGTGCCGGAAGACGTTCAGACCTTCTGCCCGCAATATGCCGCGCTGGACGAGACCGGGCGCCGCGCCTTCTGGGCAGGGCTGCTGTCGGCCGTGGCCAAGCACGAAAGCACCTACAACCCGAACGCCGCCGGGGGCGGCGGGCGCTGGCTGGGCCTGATGCAGATCTCGCCGGCCACCTGGCGGCATTACGGCTGCACCGGCAATATCCGCAACGGTGCGGACAACATGTCCTGCGCGGTGCGGATCATGTCGCGCCAGGTCGGGCGCGACAACGCGGTGGCCCATGACGGAAGCGGCTGGCGCGGCGTTGCGCGGGACTGGGCGCCGCTGCGCAACTCCTCCAAGCGCGCCGACATCGCCGCCTGGACCTCGTCACAAAGCTACTGCCGCGGCGGCGCCTGAGCGTCACCACGGACGAAGCCTGAGGGGCGCGCGAGCCGCAGGGCCGCGCGCCCTTTTGAATCAGCGCAGCGCCGCCAGAATGCGCGCCCAGGACCGCGCGCCCTTGGCGAAGCTTTCCAGATCGTATTTCTCGTTCGGCGAATGGATGCGGTCGTCGTCACGGCCAAAGCCGATCAGCATGGAATCCATCCCCAGCAGCTCCTTGAAATCGCCCGCGATGGGAATCGAGCCGCCCGCCCCGATGAAGGCCGCCTCGCGCCCCCATTCCGCGCCAAGCGCCTCTTTCGCCAAGCCAAAGGCGGGGTCCGACACATCCATGACGCTGGCCGGGCTGGCGCCGTGGTCGTGGAACTCGACCCGGCAATCGGCGGGCACGAAGCGGCGGACATGGTCCTGAAAGGCGGCGCGGATCGCTTGCGGGTCCTGCCGCCCGGTCAAGCGGAAACTGACCTTGGCGCGCGCTTCGGCCGGCAGCACGGTCTTGAAGCCGTCGCCCGCATAGCCGCCTGCGATGCCGTTGATCTCCGCCGTGGGACGGTTCCAGACCATTTCCAGCGGGGTGCGGCCCTGTTCTCCGACGGGCTGCGACAGGCCCACACGGCCCAGAAATGCGGCGGCGTCGAAATCCAGCGCCTGCCAGTCGCGCGCCAGTTCGGGGGTCAGATCCTCGACGCCGTCGTAGAAACCGGGCAGGGAGACGCGCCCTGTCTCGTCCTTCAGGGCGGCCAGCGCCTGCGCCAGAACCATGATCGGGTTTGCAGCGAGTCCGCCGAAACTGCCCGAATGCAGGTCGCGGTCGGCGGCATGGATCACGACCTCCTGTCCCACAAGGCCGCGAAGCTGCGTGGTGATCGCCGGACGGCCATCGGCGTATAGCCCCGTATCGCAGATCATCGCCAGCGAGGCGCGCAGATCGCCCGCATGATCGTGCAGGAACGGACGCAGCGAGGGCGAGCCGGATTCCTCTTCGCCCTCGAACAGCAGGATCAGGTCAGAGGGCAGGGCGCCGTGGACGGCCTTCCATGCGCGGAACGCCTCGATGAAGGTCATCAGCTGCCCCTTGTCGTCCGAGGCGCCGCGTCCGCGGATCACCCGGCCCGAAGGCGTGTCCTCGATCGCGGGCTCGAAGGGCGGGCGGTCCCACAGCGCCAGGGGGTCGACCGGCTGGACGTCGTAATGGCCATAAAACAGCAGGCTGCGCGCGCCCGCCGGGGCCGAGCGGGCGACCACCATCGGATGGCCGGGCGTGTCATGGATCCGCGTCTCGAAGCCCAGTTCGGTCAGTTCGCGCGCCAGCCATTCCGCGGCAGTCCGCACATCGCCCGCATGGGCCGGATCGGTCGAGATCGAAGGGATTCGCAGGAACTGCATCAGCCTTTCAAGCGCCGCATCCCGGTCCGCATCAAGCTGCGTCAGGATGTCCGCCAGTCTTGTCGAATCCGTCATTTTTCCTATCTTTCCTTGGGTATCCGCTGGGATTGGACATGCTTCTTTCGTCTAGTTCGACGTTTTTGGCCTGTCCTTTTCGTGCCTTGACCTCTATCAATGTCGGGCCGCGCGTGATCTGACAATGATTGCACCCAGCCAGCTATGCAAGGGAACGCCCGCAATGAACTATGATGCCGCCCTCGACCAGGCCATCGCTCGTCTGCACGATGAGGGGCGCTATCGCACCTTCATTGATATCGAGCGTGCCAAGGGGCGTTTTCCGCAGGCCGTCTGGAACCGTCCGGATGGCGAACAGCAGGAAATCACCGTCTGGTGCGGGAACGATTATCTGGGCATGGGCCAGCATCCGGCCGTCCTTTCGGCCATGCACGAGGCGCTGGACGCGACCGGCGCCGGGTCGGGCGGCACGCGCAACATCAGCGGCACGACCGTCTATCACAAGCGGCTGGAAACCGAACTGGCCGACTTGCACGAGAAAGAGGCCGCGCTGGTCTTCTCCTCGGCCTATATCGCCAATGACGCCACGCTTTCGACCCTGCCCAAGCTGTTCCCCGGCCTGATCATCTATTCGGACGAGCTGAACCACGCCTCGATGATCGAGGGGATCAAGCGCAATGGCGGGGCCAAGCGGATCTTCCGTCACAACGACGTCGCCCATCTGCGCCAGCTGCTCGAGGCCGACGATCCGGCCGCGCCCAAGCTGATCGCCTTTGAATCGATCTACTCGATGGATGGCGATTTCGGCCCCATCGCCGCGATCTGCGATCTGGCCGACGAATTCGGCGCCCTGACCTATCTGGACGAGGTTCATGCGGTCGGCATGTATGGCCCCCGCGGTGGCGGTGTGGCCGAGCGCGACCGGCTGGCCCACCGCATCGACATCATCAACGGCACGCTCGGCAAGGCCTTCGGCGTCTTCGGCGGCTATATCGCGGCCAGCGCCAAGATGTGCGACGCGATCCGGTCCTATGCGCCGGGCTTCATCTTTACCACCTCGCTGCCTCCGGCAGTCGCGGCAGGGGCTGCGGCCTCGATCGCGCTGCTGAAGACGCCCGAGGGGCAGAAACTGCGCGACGCCCAGCAACTGCATGCGCGCATCCTGAAGATGCGGCTGAAATCGCTCGGGATGCCGATCATCGATCATGGCAGCCATATCGTGCCTGTCCATGTGGGCCATCCGGTCCATTGCAAGGCGCTGTCGGACATGCTGCTGCGCGACCACGGCATCTATGTGCAGCCGATCAATTTCCCGACTGTACCGCGCGGTACGGAACGCTTGCGTTTCACGCCCTCGCCGGTGCATGATCCCAAGCAGATCGACCATCTGGTTCGGGCGATGGATCGCCTCTGGTCGCACTGCGCGCTGAATCGCGCCGAATTGAGCGCCTGATCCCGTTCTTGGATGAACTGCTCTCGCCCGCGTGATAACGTCCGGGTAAAGAAGAGACAGGGGCGGTGATTCGGACCGCCCGACTGGCGGGCGTAAGAGGCAATTCGGATGAGCAGGCTGCGGGCGCAACACCCGGCAGAGGATGTCGTTCAGATCGGGGATGTTCAGCATTTCCTGAACGATGATACTCGCCTCGGCGATATCATGCGGGGCGAACGGGCCACGCTTGGCAAATCGCTGCTGGACGTTCAGCGCGAGCTGCGCATCCGTGCCTCGTATGTCGCCGCCATCGAGAATTGCGACATCTCGGCCTTTGACGCGCCCAGCTTCATCTCCGGCTATGTGCGGTCCTATGCGCGCTATCTGGGCATGGACCCCGACTGGACCTTCCGCCGCTTCTGTACGGAATCGGGCTTCCAGCCGACGCATGGCATGGCGCCCTCGGCGGCGGGGCCCAAGCCCGTCCGCCGTCCCTCGGACCCGGCCGAGGCCCTTGCCAATCCGCGCGCGCTGTTCATCCCGCAGGAACGCAGCTTCTGGGCAGATCTCGAGCCGCGGGCCATCGGCGCGCTGATGGTGCTGATCGCGCTGATCGCGGGGCTGGCCTATGGCGGCTATGCGCTGCTGCAAGAGGTGCAGCGCGTGACGCTGATGCCGGGCGACGACCTGCCGCAGCTTGTCACCGAGCTTGATCCGACCCAAGGCGCGGGCCTTGCCGGTCCCGATCTGGAAGCGCGCGATCCGGCCGAGATCGCCCGCCGGCTGCCCCAGCCCGAGGCGCTGGACCGGCTCTATCGTCCGCAGATCCTCGAAGCGCCCGTCCTGACGGCGCGCGACGGTCCGATCGCCGCGATCGATCCGGGTCTGGCCGAGACCGCCACGACCGCGATTGCGGGGGCAGGCGGTGTGGCGATGCCGCAACCCTCGCAGGCGGCGACGCAGGTGGCGGATTTCGGTCCGCTGATGCCCGCCGATCTGGCGCTGTCGACCGATATCGCGACCATGGTCGCCGATGCCGTCCCGGCCGAAGGCGGCGTCCGCACGCTGGCCCCCGACGCGCCGCAGCTTGAACTGCTGGCCGCCCGTCCGGCCTGGGTGCGTGTGACATCCGCCGATGGCACCGTCCTGCTGGAGAAGATCATGGATGCGGGCGAGCGTTTCGCCCTGCCCAAGCTGGAAGAGGCGCCGCGCCTGCGGACCGGCAATTCCGGCGCGGTCTATTTCGCGGTCAACGGCCAGACCTACGGCCCGGTCGCGCCCGGCGCCCAGGTCGTCAGCAATATCGAGCTTGCGCCCGCCAGCCTGACCGAGCGTTTCGCGCTGGCCGATCTGAACGCCGATCCCGAACTGGCGCAGATCGTCTCGGTCGCCAGCGCCGAGCAGCCGGCGGCCGAGTGATCGGCCCTCAGCGCCAGGTCCGTTCCAGCACCGACAGCCAGTTATCGCAGGCGATGCGCCGGATCAGCGCGTCGCCATAGCCGTGATCCTGCATCGCCGCGATCAGGCGCGGCAGCGCGGCCACGTCGGGCAGATCGCGCGGCATCAGCGCGCCGTCGAAATCCGAGCCCAAAGCCACGCCTTCCTCGCCCAGGATCGACAGCAGGTGATCCAGGTGGCGCAGCATCACGCCGATATCCTCGAGTGGCAGGCGCCGCCCGTCGGCCCGCAGGAAGCTGGAGGCGAAGTTCAGACCCACAAGCCCTCCGCTATCGGCGATCTGGCGCAATTGCCGGTCGGTCAGGTTGCGGCTGCTGGGGCACAGCGCATGGACGGCGCTGTGGCTTGCCACCAGCGGCGCATCCGACAGTCGCGCGATGTCGTCGAACCCGGCCTCGTTCAGATGCGACAGGTCCAGCATGATCCCCAGGCGGTTGCAGGCTGCCACCAGCGCGCGCCCGGCCGGCGTCAGCGGCCCGCCCAGATCGGGCGAGGAGGGAAAGGCGAAGGGCACGCCATGTCCGTGCCGCGTGGGCCGCGACCAGACCGGCCCGAGCGAGCGCAGCCCCATCGCGTGCCATAGATGCAGCGCGTCCTCGTCGCGGATCGCCTCGGCCCCTTCCATGTGCATGACGGCCGCGAAGCCGGCCGCCGCGATGGTGGCGCGCAGATCCGCAGCCCGCGTGACGATGGTCAGAAGGCCCTCGCGGTTCAGGTGGTGTAGCGCGGCGGCCTGGGCAAAGGCCGGGGGCAGCGCGGCCTCTGGCGCGACTTCCGCCGGCAGGGGCAGGGCAAAGGGCGGGTTCTCCATCTGGTGCAGATGGGCCGCCTCATCGGGATGGGCTGGCGAGGGGACCCAGATCGCGAAGAATCCGCCCACCAGACCGCCCGCACGGGCGCGCGGCAGGTCCAGATGGCCTGCGCCGTCGCCCTGCTGCCACAGCCTTGCGGCATCGGGTCCGGCGGCCACAAGCCGCTGCACGGTGTCGTTATGGCCGTCGAATACGGGGATCATGGCAAGGCTCCGGTCGGTTCGGCGGCAGAATGCACATCCTGCAAGCCGCCCGCAATGCGCTTTGCGCGCGCGCCGGGGCACGTTAGGCTGGGCGCATCAGCCAGCGAAAGGCCAGCCCCATGCCCAGCATCACGCCCGATTTCGACGGCCAGACCGTCATCACGACCTTCGAGGTCACGCCCGGCAGCGCGCATGACGTGCTGGACCTGCTGACCTCGGCCTGGGCCGAAGTGATCAGCCGCCAGCCCGGCTGCCTTGGTGGCGCGATCCATCTGAACGACGCCCAGACCCGCATCGCCACCTATTCGCAATGGCGCGACCGGCGCGATTATCAGGCCATGCTGCGCGACCCGGAGATGCGTCGCCGCAATCGCGAGATCCACGCCATGTGCAAGAGCTTCGAGCCCGTGGTGTACGAGGTGCAGTCGGTCCATCCCTGATGCTGCACATGCAGAAAGATGGTGCATTCGCGCCCCGCGCCTTCTAGGCTGCATCAAACGGACCGGAGGATTTCCATGGCGGGGCGGATCATCACCGTGGCCCAGCAGAAGGGCGGCAGCGGCAAGACGACGATGGCGGTCAATCTGGCGGTGGCGCTGCACGGGCGCGGCCACTCGGTGGCGCTGGTCGATACCGATCCGCAGGGCAGCATGGGCCGCTGGTTCATGGAACGTATGGCCGCGCAGGGCGAGGACGAGGCGCTGGATTTCTCGACCTCGTCGGCCTGGGGCGCCAGCTACGAATCGGAGAAGCTGAAGAAGCGGTTCGATTTCGTCATCATCGACACGCCGCCCAAGATCGACAGCGATCTGCGCCCCTCGCTGCGGGTGGCCGATCTGGTTCTGGTGCCGGTGGCAACCAGCCATGTCGATCTGTGGGCGACCGAGGGCGTGCTGGATCTGGCGCGGCGCGAAAAGGCCGAAGTGCTGGTCGTGCTGAACCGGACCCGTCCCAATACGCGCCTGTCGGCCGATGTGGCCGAACGGGCGGCGGAACTGGGCGCGGCGGTGGCCGACACGCGGGTCGCCAACCGCGTGGCATATGCCGAGACCTTGGGGCAGGGGCTTGGCGTGGTCGAACGCAGCAGCGCCGGCGCTGCCCGCGATGAGATCGCGGCCCTGGTGGACGAAATCCTCACCCGCATCGGCTGAGCGCGCGCCCCGGCCCCAAGGGGCGAGGACAACGCAAGGCAGAAGCCCGTATCAGCGGCGGCAGAGCGTTTCGGCCTGCGAGGCGAAATGCCGGTAGCGGCGCCAGAATTCGCTGTCGCCGTTGCGCTTGGAGGTGCGGACCTCCTGCGCGCGATGCGGATCGCGGAAGAACTGCGCCGCTCGGCGCTGATCGGCGCGCGACAGGGTCTGGTTGGCGACTTGCTGGATGCAGCCGCACAGGGCCGCATTGCCGCGCGCCCGGTCGGAACGCACGCAGGCGCTGTCGATGGGGCCGGCCACGGCCAGGGGCGCGGTCATCACCACGGCGGCAGCCGCGATCATCAGCCTGTTCAGGATGGTCTGCCTTTGCATGGACTGTCTCCTCGGGTTTCCGGTTGTGCCGGTCCTGATCCTCGCATTCGCGGGGCCTGCGCCGGTTTGCCCGGTCTGGATGGCCCTCGGCGCCCAGCCATAGCAAAAAACGGGGGGCTGCTCAATCACCGGGGGCGACGCGGTGGTTTGACAAAAGTGTGGCCGCATGATCGAGACGGATCGGGCAAGGCCGGAGGGCGGGCGATGATTGATGCGATTGGCTTGGACGCCGATGACACGCTGTGGGAAAACGAGAGCTTCTTTCGCCTGACCGAGGCGGAATTCTGTGCCCTGCTTTCCGAGCATGTCGAGCCCGAGGCCATCGCCGCGCGGCTTTTCGACATCGAACGCGCGAACCTGGCCCGCTATGGTTACGGCATCAAGGGCTTCATGCTGTCGATGGTCGAGACCGCGATCCAGCTGACCGACGGGCGCGTCGACGGCCACACGATCGGGCGGATCCTGGATCTGGGCCGCGAGATGCTGGCCCATCCGGTCGATCTGCTGCCGGGGGTCGAGGCGGCGCTGGACGCGATGGCGGGGCGGCGGCTGATCCTGATCACCAAAGGCGATCTGATGGATCAGGAGCGCAAGATCGCGGCTTCCGGTCTCGCCGAGCGCTTCGCCTCGGTCGAGATCCTGGCCGAGAAGACGCCCGAGGCCTATGCCCGCATCCTCTGGGCGCAGGACATCGCGCCCGAGCGTTTCCTGATGGCGGGCAATTCGATGAAAAGCGACGTGATCCCGGTGCTGGAACTGGGCGGTTGGGGGGTCTTCGTGCCGCATCACCAGACCTGGGCGATGGAACATGCCGAGGCGCCCGAGCATCCGCGTCTGCACGAACTGCCGGATCTGGGCGGCCTGCCCGAGCTGCTGGCCCGGATCGAGGCGGGCGCGGCATGACCGAGAATGGACGCGCCGCGCTGCTGATGACGGCGGCTATGGGCTTCTTCGCGATCGAGGATGCGTTCATCAAGACGCTGACGGTCAGCCTGCCCGTGCCGCAACTGCTCGCGATGACGGGTTTCTGCGCGGCCTTGGTCTTCTGGCTGCGTCTGGTGCAGCGCAGGCGTGCGCTGTGGACGGGCGCGTTGCTGCATCCCATGGTCGTCGCGCGCAATCTGGGTGAGGTCGTGGGCGCCTTCGGCTTCGTCGCGGCTCTGGCCAAGGGCGATCTGGCGGTGACTTCGGCGATCCTTCAGGTCCTGCCGCTGACCATCGTGATGGGCGCGGCCCTGTTTCTGGGCGAGGCCGTGGGTTGGCGGCGCTGGCTGTCGGTCGCGGTGGGTTTCGGGGGCGTCCTGCTGATCCTGCGGCCGGGCGGGGCGGCGTTCGACCCCTCGATGCTGTGGGCGGTTCTGGGCGTGGCGGGGCTGACCCTGCGTGATCTGGCGACGCGGCGCATTCCGGCGGATGTGCCTTCGGACCAGCTGTCGGCCTCGGCCTATGGGGCGATGGTGCCTGCGGGGCTGGCGCTGGCGCTGGTCGCCGGGCAGCCTGTCGTCTGGCCCGGTCCCCTCGATCTGGCGCTTCTGGCGGGGACGGTCCTCTTCGGGGTTCTGGGCTACGGGGCACTGGTCGCGGCATCTCGGCTGGGCGAGGCCTCGGTCGTGGCGCCCTTCCGGTATACGCGGCTGGGCTTTGCGCTGCTGGTCGCGATGGTGGTCTTCGGTGAGCGGCCGGACAACCTTACCCTGATCGGAGCAGCGCTGATCGCGCTGGCGGGCGGATATGCGATGTGGCGCGAGGGGCGCGGGCGGCGCCCGGCTGCGGTCGCCGCGGACCGGCTGGCGCGCAAGGGTTAGCGCCGATCCTTGGCGGGGAAGCCGGCTGCGGCCCCATCGAGGGGCCTTGCCGGCTGCGCGGCCTTGGGCCGCGCGCGCGGAACGCCCGCGGGGCACGGCGGGGAACCCGTTGCGGGCGGCTTCGGTTGTGGGGGCAACCCTCACCCAAGGAGATTTCGATGCCTCGCGCACTGTTCGTACTGACCTCGCATGCCCGTCTGGGAGATAGCGGCAAGCCGACCGGCTTTTACTGGGAGGAGCTGGCCACCCCGTATTGGGCATTGTCCGACGCGGGCTGGACGGTCGAGCTGGCCAGCATCAACGGGGGCGAGCCGCCCGCCGATCCAGCCTCGGCCGAAGGGGACGCGCTGAACGACGCTGTCCGCCGCTTTATGGCCGACGATGCCGCGATGAACCGGCTGCGCCACACCGCCAAGGTCGAGGATGTGACCGTAAGCGGTTGTGACATCGTGTTTCTGCCCGGCGGGCACGGCACGATGTGGGACCTGCCGCAATCGGCTGCACTGGGGCGGATGCTGGCCGATGCATGGCAGGCCGGCGCGGTGATCGGGGCGGTCTGCCACGGTCCCGCCGGCCTTCTGGCGGCGCGCCTGCCCGATGGTCAGGCCCTGGTGTCCGGGCGCCGCGTGGCGGGCTTCACCAACAGCGAGGAGGATGCCGTGGGCCTGGCCGATGTCGTGCCGTTTCTGCTGGCCGACCGCCTGACCGCAGCCGGGGCCGAGCATCATCGCGGTCCGGACTGGCAGTCCTTTGCCATCGCGGACGGGCGGCTGGTGACAGGCCAGAACCCCGCCTCGTCGGCCGAGGTCGCCCGGCTGATGCTTGAGGCGGCGCATCGCCCGGCAATGCCCTGACACCAAAGCGCGCAGGGCCGCGAAACCCTCTTTTCGCGCGCCCCGCGCCCCTGTATAGCCCGGCCATGACCGAGCTTGACCTCATCCGCAATTTTTCGATCGTGGCGCATATCGACCACGGGAAATCCACGCTGGCCGATCGGCTGATCCAGTTGACGGGCACTGTCGCCGAACGCGACATGAAGGCCCAGCTGCTGGACAGCATGGATATCGAGCGCGAGCGCGGCATCACCATCAAGGCCAACACCGTCCGCATCGCCTATCCGGCGAAGGACGGGCGGACCTATGTGCTGAACCTGATCGATACGCCCGGCCATGTGGACTTTGCCTACGAGGTCAGCCGCTCGATGCGCGCGGTCGAAGGATCTATGCTGGTCGTGGACGCCACGCAGGGGGTCGAGGCGCAGACGCTGGCCAATGTCTATCAGGCCATCGACGCCGATCACGACATCGTCCCGGTCCTGAACAAGATCGACCTGCCCGCGGCCGAGCCCGACCGCGTGAAGGCCCAGATCGAGGACGTGATCGGCATCGACGCCTCGGAAGCCATTCCGATCAGCGCCAAGACCGGCCTCGGCATCCCGGACGTGCTGGAGGCCATCGTCACGCGCCTGCCCGCCCCCAAGGGCGACCGGAACGCGGCGCTCAAGGCGATGCTGGTGGACAGCTGGTACGACCCCTATCTGGGCGTCGTCGTGATGATCCGCGTGATGGACGGCGTGATCCGCAAGGGCGATCAGGTCAAGATGATGCAGACCGGCGCGACCTACCGGCTGGACAAGCTGGCCGTCCTGACGCCCGCGATGAAGGATATCGAGGAGTTGGGGCCGGGCGAGATCGGCGTCTTCACCGCCTCGATCAAGCAGGTCCGCGACACGCGCGTGGGCGACACGATCACGCATGAGAAGAAGCCCGCCGCGCAGGCCCTGCCGGGCTTCAAGCCCGCGCAGCCGGTCGTGTTCTGCGGCCTGTTCCCCGTCGACGCCAACGATTTCGAGGCTTTGCGCGACGCGATCGAGAAGCTGGCCCTGAACGATGCGAGCTTCAGCTACGAGATGGAGACCTCGGCCGCGCTCGGCTTCGGCTTCCGCTGTGGCTTCCTGGGGCTGCTGCACCTGGAGGTCATCCGCGACCGGCTGGAACGCGAATACGATCTGGACCTGATCACCACCGCGCCGAGCGTCGTCTTCAAGCTGCATATGCGCGACGGCGAGGTGCGCGACCTGCACAACCCCGCCGACATGCCCGACCTGACCCATGTGGACCATATCGAGGAGCCGCGCATCAAGGCTACGATCATGGTGCCGGACGATTATCTGGGCGACGTGCTGAAGCTCTGCCAGGACCGGCGCGGCATCCAGCTGGACCTGACCTATGCGGGCAGCCGCGCGATGGTGGTCTATGATCTGCCGCTGGCCGAGGTGGTCTTCGACTTCTATGATCGCCTGAAGTCGGTGACCAAGGGCTATGCCAGCTTCGACTACCAGATCAGCGAATATCGCGAGGATCATCTGGTCAAGATGTCGATCCTGGTGAATGACGAACCCGTCGACGCGCTGGCGATCATGGTCCACCGCGACCGCGCCGAAAGCCGCGGCCGCGCGATGGTCGAAAAGCTGAAGGACCTGATCCCGCGGCACATGTTCAAGATCCCGATCCAGGCCGCCATCGGCGCCCGCGTGATCGCGCGCGAGACGCTGTCGGCGATGCGCAAGGACGTGACCGCCAAATGCTATGGCGGCGACGCGACCCGCAAGAAGAAGCTGCTGGAAAAGCAGAAGGCCGGCAAGAAGAAGATGCGGCAATTCGGCAAGGTCGAGATTCCGCAGACGGCCTTTATCCAGGCGCTGAAGATGGACAGCTGAGGGGCCGCGCGCCCCTCGACCACTTCAGAAATCCAGACCCAGATCCAGCGTCCGCGCGGAATGGGTCAGCGCACCGACCGAGATGTAGCCCACGCCCGTCGCCGCGACCTCGGCGATGCGGTCGAGGCGCATGTTGCCCGAGGCCTCCAGCACCACGCTTCCACCGGCCATCGCCACGGCCTTGCGCAGGGTCGGGGTGTCCATGTTGTCCAGCAGAACGACATCAGCGCCGCCCTCGTCCAGCACCTCGGCCAGCTGGTCCAGCCGGTCCACCTCGATTTCCACCCGCATCATGTGCGAGGCGCGGGCCTTGACCGCTTGCAGGACCGGGCGGATGCCGCCTGCCGCCGCGATGTGGTTGTCCTTGATCAGGATCGCATCGGACAGCGACACACGATGGCTGAAGCCGCCGCCATGCAGCACGGCCTGTTTCTCGACCAGACGCAGGCCCGGCGTCGTCTTGCGGGTGCAGGTGATGCGCGCGGCCGTGCCACGCGTTTCTGCCACGAAAGCCGCAGTCATCGTGGCGATGCCTGTCAGGCGGCCCGCGAAATTCAGCGCCACCCGCTCGGCCGACAGGATCGAGGCGGCCTCGCCCTCGATCCGCGCCAGCGTTTCGCCCGCCTGGAACGCGGTTCCGTCAGGGCAGAGCGCGTCGAAGCGCAGGGCGGGGTCGATCAGCCGGAAGGCCAGCGCGGCAAGCTGCATCCCCGAGGCCACGCCCGCCTCGCGCGCGCGGATCTGCGCGCTGTAGCGGATGCCCGCCGGGATCACGGTGCGGGTGGTGATGTCGCCGTTCGTGC
This sequence comes from Scenedesmus sp. KT-U, assembly GCA_029853055.1. Lineage (NCBI taxonomy): Eukaryota > Viridiplantae > Chlorophyta > Chlorophyceae > Sphaeropleales > Scenedesmaceae > Scenedesmus > Scenedesmus sp. KT-U. Next base: position 18,895 of record JARWLF010000303.1, read on the forward strand.
CCAGATCCTCGATCAGGGCGGCGCGGATCAGGTTTTCCAGGATGATGTCGGGCAGGGGCGGGATCATGTCGGCTCCGGTTCGGGTAGAAGGCTGGCGCGCAGGGCCATCGCCCGGGACAGCGTCAGGCTGCTGCGCGCGCCCTCGGGCAGGGGGGCAGGGTGATCGCTGCGGCAATGCGCGCCCCGGCTTTCGCGGCGCAGCAGGGCGGCGGCGCAGATCAGCGTCGCGGCGGCGGTCATGTTGGCGATCTGGGGATGGGCCGCGCCTTCGGCCTCGATGGCGGCGATCCGGCGCAGGGCGCGCGTCAGGCCCGCCGCGTCGCGGATGACGCCCGCGCCTTCGGTCATGGCAGCGCGCAGGCGGCGGATCAGGGC